>JAQMYL010000014.1:18484681-18509983 GCA_030014365.1 Clarias pachynema | reverse complement strand
TTAATTACAAAGCCTCTAATTAATTAGATTAATTTTTTTAATCGAGTCCCGGCCCTAATATATATATATATATATATGTATTTGAAATATATATACGTATATATTTGAAGTAAAACAATCAAGATGTAGGTTGGCATGGAACGCCTTGGGAACGCCTGTAGGTTATAGGGTTGTATGTTGGCATGGAAGGCATAGGAACGCCTTGTTTGTTCCTCTAGCTGTTATGAGAGTAAAAACTCCCTTTATAATCTCCTGCTACACTAATGCACTTATCCCAGTGTTTCACTAGTGCTCGGATACCATCAAGGTCTTCTCAGTACGCTGAACCCATAATCACACTGGCCTCCCAAGAACTCCCAAACATGTGGAAATGGCTTGGAGCGAGGTCAGGACTGTACAGGGATGTAAAAATAACTCACAGCTTACACGAGTTCCTGAAACGTGTAAGTGGTGTTGGTGAATGATTGTGTGTACAGTTCTCACAGAGCTCTTCCACAAGTTGGTGATAAGTTATCCTGGGAACAACTGCTTTGGGCTCCGAATCACCTTAGCTGGGGTTCTTTAAAATGTTTGCACCGTTCACATGCTTTACTGCGGCTAAGAGTCTCATCACCTTCCTGCGCTTGAAGACTTCAGGTCCCAGGTTGACTTGAATGCTTCATGTACAGTATGTTAAGGATATACTGGACAGGCTGGTAATATTGGAACAACGATATGATTTTGGGCATTTGGCCTCTGTAAACCACCACGTATATATATTTGAAATAAAACAATCAAGATGTAGGTTGGCACCTCTGTATGTGTGGAGTTTGCACGTTCTCCTCCAACAATTGGCATTCCCAAATTGTCTGTAGAGTGTGTGTGTGTGCCCTGTGATGATTGGTACCCTGTCCAGAGTGTACCCCACCTTGTACCCAAAGTCTCTTGGGATAGGCTTCTTGTACAGGAAAAGTGAATGAATGAATAAATGAACAATCAAGATGTGAGCAAAGTCAAGACTTCGAGAAAGTGTGACATTGACTATCCCTGTATCTACAGTTATTTTCATACACACGTACACATATTTTTGGTGGCTCATAAATAATGGAGCAAATGTTTGACGAGCAGTTGTATGGCCAGGTGTGGGCTGTCAGACCCTGTGAATTAAAGCTGAAAGTCTTTAACATCTTGAGTGCTTCATTTCAAAATCAATGTGTGGTGTAGAAAGGCCAACTGCCACACAGCGCATTATTCCAATATTTATGAACCCAACCGTATGTTTTGAATAGTGATAGACCTGCGTTTTTCTCTTCCACAGGGGGTGTCGCGCATATAAGGTTAATACAGATTGCATTCACGATCATGTTCAGGGGCGAGAGGACACGAGCGGCGTCACGATTCAGGAACGCCGAATCGACGGTTCTTGTGTCCTTTTAAACTTGCTCGTCATATCATTGAAAGGTTTTATAGACCGTGTTCCAGCTGCTCTCAGGCTTCGGTTGATCCCGATAGAAAGATGCATTCCATGCAGAAGATGCAGCTCAGTGAAGCTCATGTTCAATTATGGTTTTGCTGAAACAAGTGAAATAAAAAAAACATAAAATGACTTTCTGGCAGGGGTTTGCTTTGAGCATGTTCAAGAGCATCACTGTGTCAGTCCCATCGTCACTTGCTTTGCATTTGGCTCCAGATTTTAATGATACAGCAGGAATGAGAAGACCACTTAATGGGGTAATGAACATCATAAAAATCTGGAGGGGTTAATAAAAAAAAAAGAAAAAAAATCAATCCAATTCCACTTTGGCATGAGTATGAATGTTATAGCATAAGCATGTGGCGGTTGTATATGTTTATGGGATTTGGAAACGCTTCAGTATGCAAAGAACCCCAACATAGTTTAGTTTTATATGTTCTATATATATATAATGAGTTTATTACTTTATGACTTGTGTGTTTATGTGAATAGTATTCAACAAATAGCGTCCAGATTTACTAAGTCTGGTTTCTTCTGCCATGCCATTAGCAGTAGGATATATACACTATATATAAAAACATCTTACTGATATTAAACAAGTACATATTTAAAAAACGAAATATATTGTATATTATTCTTATCTTCATGACCACTGGGGTCAAAGCAACGCAAATCAAAACATATTTCACCTTGACCAATAGTTAAACTTGATAACCATCAATTGTCAATTAATTATATACAATACCATAAATATTATATTTTTAAACTACCTATCAGCTTGACAGAATTTGGTACAAAATTGGTGTTTTAATTTACAGGTAAGTCAAAAATTATCCGCACTCTGGTTATATTAAAACGTTCGTTGCCACGCAGCGCAGAGCGAGAAAAAGTTCAAAAGTCAATCATCAGCTGGAAAATTCATCAATGCTTACGTTTTTCTGGGATTATCGCAGGGCCAGTATTGGAACATTTATCAGGAGAAAGGGTTCAACAATCAACAGTGTGTTTCACCTGTTTGAATCCCTAAAAGCAGCTCTGTAGGACAAAGATTCACTTCTGATGAAGAAGTGAAGACAGCAGTGCATTTGTGGCTCGCAGTTCAGCGTACAGTAAAACATTTTTTAAAGATGGAATTTGAAAGGTTGTTATTGTCAGATGGACAAAGTGTACTGAAAAGCAAGGAGATCATGTCAAAAAAATGTATTTTCCTTTTCTAAAAGTTAATTAAAATTCATTTTTACAGCCAGAGTGCGGATAATTTTTGACTCACCTTTGTATTTTAAGTTCCAAATCTAAAATCCACAATCACTAAAAAAAAACAAAAAAAAAAACACGTCGGTTTATATACAGGTGTCGGGTTAATATAGAGATGGAAGTTTAAACGATGACTGTAGACATAACGACACAGATGTCAACAGCTGTTCTGCGCTCTGCTTGGCACGGTTTCCTGATACTCAGAAAGGCTGTGGCATTCAAACAATGCTCGATGGGTATTAAGATGCCCATTGTGTGCCAAGAAAACATGCGCAAACATTACCATTACAGCACCTCGTCCAGCCTGAACTGTTCACACAAAGAACATTGGATTGTGCTGTTGACTTCAAATTCTGACCCTACGTACCATCTACATGTTGCAGAAAAAAATAGAAAGAGATTTATCGATTTAGGCAACGGTTTTCTAGTTCTGGTGTTTGGCGAAGGCAGAACGTATCACAGTCTTCTTCTGTTGTTGTCCATGCGCCTCAAAAGTCGAGGTCTGAAGGTTATTTAAGTTACTGCAGCTTGAATCAATGTTTCCTGATCTCTTGAAGACACTTCCGAATGCACTTACTGGATGTTTTTACGCTGCTTTGTACCATCCGGTGTTTTGTGTTAGAGATTATGAGTTTCTGAAATGCTTGAACTCAGCCCATTTGGCACCAGTATTATAGAGTTAGCCAGAACAGTACTGGTACTGATTTTTTTTATTTTTATGTTATATAGTACATGTAATACAGAAAGTGTGTGTGCCAGAAAAGCTACTTCTGATGGTTTATGCAACATGGAAGTGATCAATCTTTCTTCCCTACAAAAATGACGTTGCTAACTTCAGCCGTTTTGGAGAGATGATTTTATATGTGCGTTAACTGTCTTGCTTCAAACTATAATCATTTAAAATGCTATATTAATATTAATATTATTTATATTCCATTATGAGTATAGATAGTGAAGTTGGTGTAAGCCTCTAGAAGCAGATGACCTGTAAAAATTGTTCCCCCAAATTTACAACCAACAGTAGTTTTGTTCGCCTTGCACTTCCAGGGTCCAGGCTCGATTCCCGTCTCTGTGTACACGGAGTTTGCATGTTCTCCCCCTGTGCTTGGTGGGTTTCCTCCAGGTACTCTGGTTTCCTCCCACAGTCCAAAGACAGGCAGATTAGGCTAATTGGCGTTCCCAAATTGCCCGTAGTGTGTAAATGAGTGTGTTTGCCCTGCAATGGATTGGCACCCTGTCCAGGGTGTACCCCGCCTCCTGGGATAGGCTCCAGTCCCCCACGACCCTGAATACAGGGCAAAGCGGTATAGACGACGAGTAAGTGAGTTTATTCAGTTTAAATTGCTTTTTGTAATCTGCCCAATATTAATTGTTAACATATATACCATTAAAATTCCAGGGCAGTTTAAAAAGCAAAAGATTTGTAGTGTCCGTAACCATGTCAAATTCATGCTGCGATATCTTAACAACTTTGCCTTTTAGAATAATACACTTTTTTTAGGTTTATGTCTTTCCATGTAAAATCTAAATTGGCCAAGTTTTATTTGAATGACAGTTAAGACCGTTGAAAGATTTGAATTCAAAAAAAGTTACGGACATAAAAGGGGATGAAATTGTATTTTGCGTTTCAAAAGTGTTTCTTTTTTCATCTGATAAAAATACAAGTGTATGCATAGTTACAAAAATCAAAGGATAAAAATAAAAAGCATTAAGTATTTTGAAAAATGGTGTTATATGATCCTATTTGAAAATTCACGTTTTCACCTACAGGTGAGACACTTTATAGAACCGATACCATCAGTACATATTGTACGTAGTTGTGATATTGCTGAATGTTGAACGTGTGTGGGCCAATAGTGAAGATCCAGAAAAAAAACGTTTATAAAAGAATTTTATAGGAGGACACTTAAGATTGCACTTGAAGAAAACAGGATTTTTCTTCCCTGCATCTGTGCTGGAGGAGGGGGGTCTCTGGAGGGGGTAAGGCGTGCAACATTTTTTGCTAAGACGGTGTCTCTGGAGGGGGTAAGGCATGATTTAGTTGGATTAAAATAGTTTTATTTATGATTTTTTTTTTTGTCATGCTCCCAAGAAATGAGCAACATTGTTGGCGTTAACCTGCAAAATCTGATGTCCTTGTATTCCAATACAAATCTCTGCTAAATATAGAATTTACGAAAACACTATACACTATATATATCATTTATACAGATGATTTTCACTGATATTGTTTAACCTTAAATCTTAAACCTCCCGAACCAAACTGTGCCCTTCTTTTTCCATTACTTCTCACAAGTGAATAATTCATAGTAAATCCTGAATGAAATGCTGTAAGCTGAATAACTGAGTAAAAAAAAGACTTTAAGAGGGCAGTATTATCAGCCAGCTGTCCTTGGATATATTTCCTACATGAGTAAGTCATTTCTCACTTGCATCACTGTTGTGTTAGTATTGGCAGCTTTCTTTCCGCAGTGTTCACCTCGGCAAAACTGTTAGAAAGTACACAGTCTTTCGTATACAGTACAGGAAGCTGACAGGCACATAACAGACATGTAGACAGAATGAGCTGCCTGTGTGTCTCGGTCTGGACGGACTGTTCTGTCTCTTCTTGCGGCTGGAACTGACAGGAAGATGACTCGCCTGATTGACACCGTGAACTCCCCACCTCCCCACCATCCACTGTAGCAAGAGCTAATGGCTCCTGGACTTGCTCTGTGGTGAGTAAGGAGCCATTAAAGGTTCTATACTGATGTAAAACTCTCATCTTACTCTCATAATATGTGCGTTTTACAGTATGTACAGTAGTTGGGTGTAAAGGCTTTGTATTGTCTTGTATGTGTAGTTCTAGTGGTTAAGTTCACCATTTGTTCGTCACATATTTCAGAGTGAAATTCTTTATTCTTTACATATCCCAGCTTTTTTCAGTAGGCTGGAGCAGACAGGGTTAAGGGCCTCGCTCAAGAGCCCAACAGGGGCAACCTGGAGGAGCTGGGGCTCAAACCGGCTACCTTCTGATCAGAGCCTTAACACACTAATCGACCTCATCACTCATCCACTCTGCTCGCACCTGCTTCTTTTTTCATGGTGTTTTACATAATATCTTGCTTCCTTTTCTGGCCTACAGACATTTCTCCGTAAGATTTATCTATTTATTTGTTTATTTATTTATTTTTGGTGGAATACTACTGGTTGGAAATCTGAAACACCTAATAATACTTAGCACTATTGCCTTGCACCTCCAGGGTCTGGGTTCGACTCCCGCCTGGGGTTGGTGTGCATGGAGTTTGCATGCTCTCACCATGCTTGGTCGGTTTCCTCCAGCCACTCTGGTTTCCTCTGCCAGGCAAAATTGACCATATAAATGAGCGTTTGTGAGTTTGCGTATGTGTGTGTGCCCTGCGATAGATGGGCACCCCGTCCAGGCTGTACACCGCCTCATGCCCTAAGTCTCCTGGGATTGGAAATGCCAATTAGCCTAATCTGTATTTCTTTGGACTGTAGGAGGAAGCCCACCACACACGGGGAGAACATGCAAACTCCATGCACACAGACCCGAGCCGAACATCGAACCCGGATCCTGGAGGTGCAAGGCAACAGTGCTAAGCCACTGTGCCACTCTAGCGAGTACAATTATTTTAAAAAAACCCTATAATATTCAAATAGAGAAATAAAAAAAATCTAATATAAGAAAATCATACAAAAGTTGAAAACAGCGATTAGAAAATACTTCCAAATTAAGTGTTAAAGTAATCTCTGCTTTTTGGTGCATGCATCCAAGTGCATTTACTTTGGATACAGCATGGCAGCACAAGAACACACGTGATAGCACTGTGAGTGTATGACAGTTGCACGGTGTGACGCCTTATGTTCACACGCGTTCTTGTACTCTCATGCCGGGCAGGTACTGTACAGTAGACGCAGCAGCGGAAAGAATCTTTCACAGATTAAAGCTTAGCGTTTTTTTTTTGTAAAGGACGCGAGTGCCTAAATAAAAACCAATCACAAAATAAAAAGCATTAAGCGCATTGCCAACCATTCCAGCCCCATCTGGAGCCCTGGGTAATCTTATAAGAAGCAGTCACAAGATGGATAGAATGTGGTTGAATTTCTTTCCTGCGAGTTTTTAAGAAGCTTAACTTTTCAGAATTAGTGTTATGTGACATCAAGAGCTTTATTATCACCTGACCAATCAGAATGAGGTTGCAGCTACTGTAGGAGTGAGTAAGCAAAAAATATTGTGGTGCGATTCATATGTGGGCCACATGTCACATGAAATAATGGCACAGGCATGGCACACATCCCGTTGCTGGAACTGGTTTATTGAAGATTTGCCGGATTGACTGTCAGCACCTTCTGATCTACTGTAATTTATTAGTAGTATAAATAACATTGTGCCGTCAAATAAAAATACTTAATTATTGATGCTTATTTCACTTAAATGCAATTGCACTATTATGCAAAATGAATTTTTAGTCATTTTTTCAGATTTCCCTCAAGTGTGACATATGAGAAACCCGTCCCCTGGCTTACTGCTCAGCTCTGCTGTTATCTGTAGGGCAGAGAATGAAGCCAGAAAGAAAAAAGAAACATGCACGCAATATTAAGTACCCTCTTACTGCTTCCAGAGAATTTAAGAGGGTAAGTTGCAGCCAGGTGCTGCTAATCATCAGCCCAGGATTAATTTATCATCAGCAGATTAGCACACCTCTATAAAAGCAGGCGTTTTGGCAGTCCGGTGGTCTATTTAAGTTTGTTTTAGCTCAATGCCAAGAGGGAAAGACATAAGCAATGGTCTGAGAGAAGCAGTTGTTGGTGCACATCCATTTGGAAAGCCATTTCCAAACAATTTGGAGCTCAGAGTTCTATAGTGAGAAAGATTATTCACAAGTGGAAAGCATTCAAGACAGTTGCTGGTCTTCCCTGGAGTGTACAACCCAGCACTTTCACCCTAAGGTCAGACTGTGCAATGCTCAGAGCTACATCTCAGACCCTACAGGCCTCACTAAGCATGTTTCATGAGAGCACAATTAGAAGAAGACTGAACAAGTGCAGTTAGTTTGGAAGGCCTGCCTTTTGAGAAAGCCTCTTTTGTCTAAAAAGAACATGGAAGCATGACTGAACCAAGCGCCAGACTTCTGGAACAATGTAATATGGACAGACGAGACCAAAGTGGAGTTGTTTGACCATAAAGTCCAGTGCCATTTTTTGAAGAAAAAAATAAATAAAAATTAAAAAAGCATTTAAGTAGAGACACCTCATACCCACTGTCAAGCACAGTGATGGAGGGGTGATGATTTGGACTTGTTTTTGCAGCCATAGAACCTGGATACCTTGCAGTTATTGAGTCGACCATAAACTCTTCTGTATACCAGAATATTCTATAGGCAAATGTGATCTGTCCGACAGCTACAGATAAAGCTTGGTCAAAATTGGGTCATGCAACAGACCAAGCACACCTGTAAATCTACTGTACATCAGAATGGCTGAAAAATAAAAATTAAAGAATCTATGTTTTTGAATAGCCTTGTCAAAGTCCAGACCTCAATCCAACTGAAATGCTGTAGCGGGATCTTAACAGAGCTGTTTTTTCCCCTCTTTGACTGCAAGCTGGCCAGGCCCTGATAAGGCAAAGCAGTTCCAAACCATACTTTACAGTTGGGATGATATTTTCATGATGATACTGTATGCAGTGCCCTTTTCACGCCAGATTTAGTGCTTCATGTTCTTCCCAAACAGTTCAGTCTTAGTATTATCAGGACACAAAATATTTTGCCGATGACATGGACACCCTACTTGTTCGATGTTTTACAGACTGTAGACTCATGAGCACAGCCAGTTCCAATGATGCCTTCAAATCTTTGGCTGTCACTCTGGCTTGTTTCTTTAGGTCATTTTGACTGGGTGCCCACTTTTTGGTAGAGTAGCCACAGTCCCAAAGTGTGCTTAATTGTAGACTGGTGAATTTCTAAAGTCTTTGAATTCACCTTGTAACCCTTCCTTAAGATCACACAACTCCAGACTTCTGGTAGTCCCCAGAATATCAAAATCTACAAAAGGTGGTAGACTGTTTTCGTATTTACCTCCTAAGCTTTGGAATAGCCATCCAGATAGTCAGATAGTGTTCAGGGCTCAGACACAGTGTACCAGTTTTAAAAGTAGACTTAAGACGCTTCTCTTTAATCTGGGATACGCATAATTCATCCCATAATCTCGTACTCCAGTACATCTAGATGCACACTCTTATCTACTGTAGTGCTGCTAATATCCTGAACGGCAACTACCCTAATTCTTTCCACCTGTTCTTTATTTTTTTCTACCCATCCCGAGACATCTGGAGAATGTGCCAGCTCCAGTAGACAAAGGCCAACCCTGCGAGGATCCTAAGGCATCCAGAGGCTTGGCCTTATCTAAACACATTTTTTCTCACTCATACACACTTCCATAAATTTTCTTTTCATTTTGTGAAGCTGCTTTGAGACAATGACCATTGTTAAAAGCGCTATATAAGTCAAATTGAATTGAATTGAAATCATAGATTCTGTGAAAGCTCTTGTTGGCGAGACGTGGCACACAAGTGTAATTTGTAAGACTGTATGCTAACACCTGTCTCCAATTAGCTCAATCCTTTACTCAAGGATTCCCATACTTTTTCCACTAGCACTTTGAGGTATTTATGGTTGTTCTCAATAAAGACATGAAAAAATCATAATTTTCTGGGGGTTATTATTTTAGCCACATTATTCTGTATTTATCAATACCTTTATTTTATGACAAATTAATGCAAAAAATGATGAAATTCCAAAAGGTTCACATACTTTTTCTTTCGACTGCGTACGGCATCATTTGCTCAGCAGCCTTTTTTTTTTTTTTTTTTAAAGTTAATAGCAAAAAAAAAGCAGTTTGTTGTGTGAGGGGGGAATAACAGAAAGTGAAATTCCATTCTGTCTTGAAGACTCTCCCATGTGGGAAAACCTACAGGCTGTAACAAAGTGCTGACCCAACACACACCCAAAACACCTTTTGTTCAACAATAAGAGATTCGATCTAGTGCAATAATTTAAACCTGTAAGTTACAGTATGTTACAGCCTGAACTAAAAGCAATAAACACCCAAATGAAGGTTTTTACCATTCCAGCTGTGGTGTGGTTTAACAGGATATGATATTATATACAGAATTATGACAGCTCCATCTCTTTACGATGCATGTGCATGATTTTAGGTTTATTTTGCCAATACCACGCTCACTCTTGCCCTGGGTGCTACTACAGATTGATTCGAGTTGGGTTTGTTAGCGTCTTGATGCGGGGTCACAGGTCCGCTGTGTTCATGCATGAAAACATCTGCTTTGCCATCTTTTCCCTGACAAGACGAGTCCATGGGCTTATGGATTATTCATCGAAGGCCTGTCAAAATATTGAAATATTTCTCTTCAGATCCCTCTCTCTCTACTCATCTCTCACTATCTTTTTCTTTGTCGTCATTCTGTGCATGACTGGTGTCTTAGCCCTGAGGGGGGTAGCTAAATTTGACAGGTCGTTCTCAGTAGGTGTCCACCAAGTCTCCGTTTTAAAAAGAAAAGAAAAAAGGTATGAATTCTGCTTTTGTCATGTCACAGTGTTAATTTTTAAACATGAGCTGAACAGTCCAGCACAACACAGTCCAGCACAATCAGGACAGATATTCTGTGTTCTTCAGGTTGTCTGAAGCAAGGTGGTCTTTATTTATGGAATGTGGTATTTATATATGGAAATGACCTGCTCTCTGATGCAGTAATGACTCACGTACTTGACTCCGCACTCTTCATGGAGTCTGTGCGACGTGCTTTAAGTGTTTTTAGCGTGTCATCTGTAATGTGAATGTTGACGCACGCATTTGTTGTGCCTCGGTCAGGATTGGAGTCATCCAATTTTATTACATAAAAATATCTCCGAGCGTTGGTCTGCTAGAACATTGTGTTATATGGAGAGGCTTTTCATAGCTTATGGAGCAACAATGTCCTGAAGATTCATGACAGTTAGCTACAGCGGGCAATAATGAAATCAAATGGATGCCTTGTAAATATGCTCTCTTGTTAATACCCCGTGGACAGATCTAGATCTCATTAAGGGGTGTTTCTGTCCCGGTGTTATTTATCGCAGTAACTCATGAGTTTGAATCCCAGCAGTGCCAAGCTGCCACTGCAGGGTGCTCAGTGGTTAAGGTATTGGACTACGGTTCAGAAGGTCCCAAGTTCTGAACCAAGGTGCCACTGTTGGGCCCTTAAGCAAGGCCCTAACCCTTACTGCTCAAATGTATAATGAGATGAAAATGTAATTCGCTCTGGATAAGGGCGTCTGCCAAATGCTGTAAATGTAAATGATCTAGTCCCCTAACCTGCAGCTGCTCAGTTGTTTAGATGAGGGAGATGTGCTGTACAGTATGTCGCTCTGTATAAGAGCATCCGTCAAACCAGTGTAACCACTTGCACGTTACAGGAACTCAGCTGGCGGGTTATCGGCACATCCCCCGTACAGTTCTGACCTCACTCCAAGTAATTTCCACATATTTGGGCTATTACAGGAGTTCCCGGGAGGCTAGCGTGAAGCAGGCAATCTGATCTACCTTGATGGTATCCAAGCACTAGTGAAACACTGGGATAAGTGCATTAGTGTAGCAGGGGATTATATCGAGATATAAATGTAGATTTTTCTCTTATAATTGTTTTCTGTCATTCTCCATCCATCCATCTTCAACTGCTTATCCAAAGTCATGTCGCGGGTGTAGCAGTTCCAGCAGGGAACCTCAAACTTCCCTTTCCCCCAGCCACCTCAGCTAACTCTGACTGGGGACTCCCGAGGCGTTCCCAGGCCAGCGTGGAGATATAATCTCTATATATAATCTCTCCATCTAGTCCTTGGTCTGCCCCGTGGTCTCCTTTCAGCTAGATGTGCCAATAACACCTCCCTAGGGAGGCGTGCTGGTGACATCCTTACTAGATGCCCGTACCACCTCAACTGACTCCTTTCTACTCTGAGTTTCTCATGGATGAGCATCTCATCCCATCTCTAAGCGAAAAGCCAGCTACCCCTCTGAGAAAACCCATTACGATCATGAAATCGATCAATGACCTTCGGCCTAAGGTGCTCTGGTACCAAGTACACTTATGAGCATCCCTATGTTTGAACATGGTATTTGTTATGGACAATCCATGACTAGCACAGAAATCCAACAACAAAACACCGCTCGGGTTTAGACCAGGGAGGCCGTTCCTCACAATCACGCCACTCTAAGTATCTCCGTCATTGCCCACATGTGTGTTGAAGTCCACCAGCAAGACTATGGAATTCCCTGCTGGAGCCCGATGCAGTACTCCATTCAGAGTCTCCAAGAAGGAAGAATACTCTGAACTGCTGTTTGGAGCATAAGCACAGACCACAGTGAGAGTTGTCCCCCGCATGGTCCTCAGGCACAGAGAGGCGACCCTCTCGTCCACTGGAGTAAACTCCAACGTCGTGGCACTCAGCCGGGGACTCATGAATATCCCCACACCCGCCTGGCGCCTCATACCCTGGGCAACTCCGGAGAAGAACAAAGTCCAACCCCTATCCAGAAGTATGGATCCAGATTCTATCGTTCTGCGCAATCAAAAGTCCCGGTTTGACTTGAACGCCCCTGGCATATAGCCTGTCTCCTTGAGTATAAAACTAACCCAGGAATGTATCATGTAATATTTTTGTTCTGTACAGTTTTCTTTAGAAGCAAGCCTCAGGTGTTGTGATCCTGCAGTACATCTGCTTACGTCTTCTCCCCGAGGGAGTGAATTCATAACCGAGTCAGCTAGAACAGAGCCTTAACAAGATGCTCCAGACATCCTTTATGCTACTGATACATGCGCACATCTGACTCATTGCACTCTTTTATTCTACGCCCATTTCTCTCTCTCTCTTTTTCTTTTTCTTTTTTTTTTGCTTTCACCTTCTCATTCGCTCAAAGGCTGCGAGTCAATAAACGCTCCATCCTCTGTAAAAACAAAAGTGCCAGTCTGTTATAAACTTCATCCACTGAGCACTGACAAAGTATATATATATATATATATATATATACAGCATGAAAGGGAAGGGAGAAAAAAAAACTGGCGAATAAATGCCGACGTTATTCGAGTTTATTTAGCTTACAGGTGTCCTGTACAGTATATCAGTGGGTATGGAGTCGTCACCCATCCCGTTGTAAGGAAGGAAGTGACTGGAGCGCGCGCCCTCCTGTGCGAACGTCACTCGGATCTGAATGCGATATTAACATTTATTGAAATTAAAGTGTGATGAAGAACAGTAATTATTTATCCGGCTGACTTTGCCTGTGTGCGCACTGATGGATTAAATTAACACGCGGACTAAGTGCTGTGATTAATGATATCTGCATAAACAGCCAGACATTAACTCCAGATGTGGAATGAAATGATAAGGCCTCAATAATTGCCTTACCCCTTTCCCCCCTCCTCTTTCTCGTCCTCGTTTCTTTCGACTCGCAAACCCTTCCATCATTTTCTCTTTCCTCGACAGGTGCTGAAGGGATGCAAGAAGCTCTGCTTATCTGTGTGCTCGATGGGGCGGATCCCTGGAGGTTATGTGACCAATCATGTGTACACATGGGTAGATCCTCAGGGTAGAAGCATCTCTCCGCCCCCTGACCTGCTGGAGCAGCATACCGCGAGCGGACGACACTTTAACAGCCAGCGCCGAGGACACGCCCCGCAACAGGGGGCGGAGAGACGGGTGAGTGTCTGGGTCACTGCTTATCTTTTATATGCCTAATCAAAGTCTGGATATGATGAATGATGAACACAGTTACCTTGTAGTGCTTGAATGTAAAAAAATTTCTTTAAAGCTATAACTGAGACAAATCGACTCAATCGAAAAGGATTTTTCTTCTTTTATTTTCTTAGAACCATGGAAACTGACTAGTCGCACACTTCTCTGTACATTCTGCATTGTATCAAAGTAAAAATAACAAATCTGTGAATGCTAACGTCTCAAACCTTGAAGCCAGTCACTGATCCGATGAGCTCACTCGCACTCACTCACCCACTCACTCGCTCATCGCCTATACTGCTTTATCCTGTATACAGGGTCACGGAATCCTGGAGCCTGTCCGAGGAGACTTAGGGCACGAGTCTCCATGGACAGGGTGCCAATACATCACAGGGCACACATACGTACACACTCTCACTTGGGCAATTTGGGAACGCCAATTAGCCTAACCAGCATGATTAAGAGGTAACGCACTAAGCACAGGGAGAAGATGCAAACTCCATGCACCTCCATGGGACTCGAACCCGGACCCTGGAGATGCAATACCATAGTTCTAACCACTAATGAGCTCCAATGAGCTGTGATTGGATAAATTATAATAAAGGATTTCTTAGAAAATCCAAGCTTTATATCTGGACAGCACAGCCATGTTTAAAAAGCATTTTTGGCTGAATTACAGGGCGACACGGTAGCTTAGTGGTTAGCGCCGTCACATTGCACCTCCAGATTCCGGGTTCGTTTCCCGCCTCGGGGAAATGGAGTGCATCTTCTCCCTGTCCAAAGACAGGTTAGGATCCAGATTAGGCTTATTGGTGTTCCCAAATTGCCCTAATGAGCATGTGTAAATGTGTGTGCCCTGAGATGGATTGGCACCCTGTCCAGGGTGTACCCCGCCTCGTGCCCTAAGTCTCCTGGGATAGGCTCCAGACCCCCCGAATACAGGATCAAGCGGTATAGATGGTGAGTGAGTGAGTGAGCTGCGTTAGGGTGTTTTTTAAAGTAGTCCACTGAAATACTTTTCATCAGATGCTGACCCCTGCCTCAACTCTTTATATTAATCCAAAATGTGCTGTTTTTTTTTTTTTTTTTTTTTACTTTCCCTCCTTCTTTAAATCTTTCATTCTTTTGTCTTTTCTAAACTTTTGCTTTCTCTCTCTCAGTCTTTCGATCCTGACCCGAATTTTAATCCCAATCACAAACGCTCAGTTCCGGCGCAGTATTTAAGAAAAGCACGACTAAATCCCGTCGCCACACATTCTCTATAAGATGTGTTTTTTTTTTTCCCTTTAACTCTCTTTATAAGTCCTAATTAAAAACGACAGCCATGTTCTCTGTTTAGACGCAGGCGTTCACGGCTAGCAGGAGACACTTCAAAATGTTGTTTTTGCCCAAAGGGAGCTGAATGATACGAGTCCAGGTCCAGCCCAGGCAACAATCCTTTTTGTCTGTCAGCATGATTTATTTCCCATCTGCACTAGACAGATCTATAGTCATTTATCATAGGAACAATGCACCTGCATCTCAAGATGTTTGTGATTGGAATGTTTTAAGGACTTTACAGTGACTCTAGAAGTTTTTTTTTTTTTTTTAAAATACTAAATTACCTGGTATTTCTTCTCTCATGTAATTGCCAGCAAAATAAGTGGAATGTAATAACATTCTGGTCCGGATTGTTTAAATGTGACTGATTTAAGATCTGCACTGAGATTGGACATCTTGGTCTCTAAAGATGCAGATCTTAAACGGAATGACAAAGCTGTAATCAATTATCTGTAATTTTATTAGATAGATAGATAGATAGATAGATAGAATATACAATGGACGTTCAAGTCAAAGCAGGACTTGTGATGAAGCTTCTCCTGAATGAAGGACTAAAACCGATTGACATTTACAGAAGACGTCAAGCACAGTAAGGTGATGAGACTCTTAGCCGCAGTAAGAGAGTGCACCCAATGCAGACGTTCCCATGAATGTTCAGCAAGTGGAACGCCTGATCCAAATAATTTGTTCACATGTTTGGGCCATCAAAGGAGTTCCTGGGAGGCCTTCGTTTCAGGCAGGCAGTCTGAGCATGGCTTTGGCGCACTTAGAAAACTTGCACTAATGAAACACTGGGATAAGTGCATTAGTGTAGCAGGGGATTATATAGAGAAATAAAGTTTTTACTCTCATAACTGTGTTCTGTTATTCTGTACAATCAAAAGTCCCGGTTTGACTTGAACATCCACACACCTCCGTTAAAAACTCTAATTCAATTCAATTCAATTTTATTTAACAATTGTCACTGTCGCAAAGCAGCTTTACACAATCATTTATTGAATTATTTAAGTTTGTATGAGATATGAATGTGTATGAATCAAAATGATAAGATTGTCCCTGATGAGCAAGCCGAGGACGACGGCGACAGTGGGAAGGAAAAACTCCCTAAGATGGTAATAGGAAGAAACCTTGAGAGGAACCAGACTCAACAGGGAACCCATCCTCATTTAGGTGATAACGTATAGCAGGGATTGATCTGCATCATAACTTCCATTTTCTGCCGTAAAAATGTAACCAAAATTAATCACATGATGTAGCAATACAAAAAATGCCTGTTTGCATGAAGAAAAGCAAAATATGAAGCATAATTCTAAAAACCTTTTTTTTGGCACAAATTCAAGAGAGCTTATCAACCGTACCTAGCATGAAGCAGGATCATGCTATGCAGCTGGTTCTTTTCAGCAGGGACTGAGGCTCTAGTCACGATGGAGGGAACCATGGAGAGCTCCAAATCTATTTTGGTGCAAAACCAGCAGGCCACATTTAGACAAAATTCTTCATGAGGAATGTGACCTTATAGCATGGCGAAGCACATATCCAGGTCTACAGATGCATGGCAAAGTCAGAGCAAAGGTCTGATCCACTAAGTACAGGGACAACATGCAAACTCCATGCACAAAAACCTGAGGCAGGAACCGAACCCGGACCATGGAGGTGCAGTGCGACAGTGCGAACCACTAAAGATTATCCAAAAATGCTGAGCAAATTATTACTATTAATATTATTATATTACAAATAAAAAGTCACTCCAAAAAAAAAAAAAAAAAAAAAAACTTGGCACTTCAACTGAGGCCAACCGAACCAGAGAGGATGAAAAATGAACAAACATGCATGCAATACAGACAGGAGCAGTTTTAATACAGTATGCACCTCCATCTGTGCTGAGGAAAAAAAAAATAATGTGGATGCTCATAATCTTATTGTTCTTTTTTTGTGTTTGTATGTTTAATGAGCCATTATCTATGTGTCTAAGTGTTTCTCCTTTTATTTTTTTTTTTGGTTTTGAAAAAGAAATAAACAAATGTTATTCAGATTATCCTGCCCATAATCCCGCCTCCTTTATGTTGATTGGCTGACGGTATGTATTTATGTTGACTGACGGTATGTATTCCCTGTTCGGGTCGGTGAGCACTGGACACTACGCGATAGAGTTGCCTCTGAAAATTCGATGCATGTCAGGAGGAGTTTTTTTCTCAGTCTGTTATCTTCACACACTTGCCAGTTCCTGTCTCTACCCCTCATACACTTACAGATTTCTGTGCCAACTCGCCACTCTAACTCGCTGCAACTTGTGCTGACGGGTGCAGACCACGATGGACTCAGCACAATTTTGAATCCTTTATCAAAATCCTGTCCAATGTCATGTAGTGTATCCCAAGCCTAAGGGTAGAACAAATTTACACACCAAGCTTCTTGTAAGATTTCTTTTTCTCCCCACCTTTATAATTGCTATTTGTTTTCCACGAGAATTGTATTGACTGCTATGTCATAGTCCATCCATTCATACACCAACAACTAATGACCGTGGAGGCCAATGGTGATTGATTACCATTTTATGACCGTGGTAGAACCTCAGGTCAACATTCACACACTACAGGCAATTTAGAAATGCCAATTAGCCTAATCTGCATGTCTTTGGACCATGGGAGGGAACCGGAGCACCCTGAGGAAACCCACCAAGCACAGGGAGAATATGCAGACTCCATGCACAAAGACCTGAGGCAGGAATAGAACCTGGACCCTGGAGGTGCGAGGCAACAGTGCTAACCACTAAGCGGATAGACTAAATGGATAGATGTGTGAAAAGGAAGATGGATGATAAAATGGATAAACGCTTATGGATATGGGAGGTAAGATGTGTTGACGGATTGATGAATAGGTGATGAGTGGGTGATTTGTGGGATAATAGAAATCTGGCTAGATATATGGCTTGTTAGATGGATAGAAAGATGGATAGTTGGATGGTTAGACGGATGTGCATTTATGGATGTTTACAGGGATGGTTGGCTTGATAGACAGATGAATGGTTATTTTGATGGATGGATGGTTGGGTCGATGGATATAAGCTGGGTAAATGGATGAAAAAGTGGATAGATAGAAGGATTGATATATTTAAGGAGGAATGGAGAAGGTAAGGTACAGCAGCATGCTTAGTATCCATGGGGAAAATATTAACTCTAAAATTATTTTTATTCATTTTTTATTTATTTATGTTTGCATTTGAGGTGGGGTAATGTTGATATACCTCTATGATCCTACAGGGGGTGCTCTACACAATTCACACACTGGCAGCCAGCACTTTGTTTAGAACCAAAAAAAAAAAAAATTTTTTTTTAAATTATATATTGAATCTGGATATTTAAAAAAAATGTTGATTCTTCGCAAGAGAATCGTAATACTAATCAAATCGGCACCTGGGTATCGTGATAATATTGTATCAGGTGATCCCTTGGGATTTCCATCACTGATGCTTGGAGGACACATTCTGGAGCAAACTGTCACAAATGATCCTCAGAATTACTGCTAATACAGAATGATGGATGAGTAAGGATTTGTACGAATGTTTTATGTCCTGTATTTGTCTTTTCAGGTCACGGTCTCCTTGGATGACGGACGTCCGCTGGGTCTGATGATCCGCGGAGGAGCAGAATATTCCCTCGGCATTTATATTGCCGGAGTGGACCACGGATCAGCAGCGGAGTGCGGAGGTTTAAAGGTAGAACCCAAGAAAAAAATATGGCAGAATGAAATACTGTCTCAACTTAAAAAAAAAAAAAAAAGGATAGTAAACAAAGACACACAGTTTTATAGATGTAGATGTAGAGTGGCATTTTTATAGAGCACCCTGGCTCTCATTACACCCACTGCTTGGAGGAACAGCTCCATCCTCTACTGAAATAAACACAGCACGGCACTGACATACAGTAATCCTACACTTGTGATGGGTTTGCTTGTTTAAGGTGGGAAGCTCAACATTTTTGCCAGTGTTGGAATATACAGTACACTACCAGTCAAAAGTTTGGACACACTTTCTGATTTCATGGTCTTTCCTGATTTTTATTTCTTTTTACATTATAAAACTATGCTGAAGGCGCCAAAAATATGAGCTATTCTGAATTCAGGAAGCTAGTGATGGTCATGGTGGTAAGGATGCACTGGCCTCTGCCTGGTTTCTGATTAGTGTAAAAGTGATGGAAGGTTTCAAGCAGCCTCGGGGCAGCGCTGGACATGAACAGCTTGACAAAACAGGGTACTGCTGACTGAAGGTGAGAAGGTGAGTTGAGGTGTCAAGAGTCCAGAAGTCCAGACACCTCCAAACCAGAGAGCAACAGAGAGAACATCGTACAGTGAATCACTACATACGAATGAGTTCCGGTCCGAGAGCTCGTTTGTAAGTCCGATAAACATTGTCTAGGTACTAGGATACTAACGCAATTTGCTATATACAGTACAGTATAGTACAGTAAAGTTCTGTAATAGGTTTATATAACTTTTTGCACAAATAATACATTAAAAAGCAAACACAAAAAAATCTTTACAATGCACTCTTCTTGTACTGCACTTGCAGATGATGCATGCTGCACATACGTGACAATGTACACTGGACACTGGACACGTGATCTCACTTTTGTGATCGAACATATGCGAATGCATGTTTGCATCTTTTGAAAGTTTGTAACTTGAATGTTACATATATTATTTAATGTCTTTTTTATTTTATATATTATTTAAAGTCTTTTTTTTTTATATTACTGTATTTAAAACAGCTGATGCAACTCATAAGCTAGTTCAAAAATTCATAGTCTGAGTTTTGAGTGGTAGCCTGTAAAGCTAAAAGAATTTTATCCATTTATTTGTTTTGTTGTTTTTTTCTTTTTTATAAACACATACAGTAGGCCTTAGGATTGTGCGGTATGTCAGAGAATGACATATCCTTTTTTCAGTACAAAATAGGCAATATGATGAAGTGAATTTTAGTGAAGTGTTCATTTAAACCAACTATTGTACTCAATTGTGACTGAGCAAAAAAAATGGGTCACATAGGCAAAGAAATAGCACAGACACACATGATCACATGTTTTTATGGTTGTTTTCGGTTGTTTCTATGAGCCAAAATAATAATAATAATAATAATAATAATATGCTCATTATGCTACGTTTTTGCAACATCATTCCCATATTCTGGTAGTGGTAAAACTTACACATTACAAAAGCAATGATAACTTTTGTTTTATTTGACATATTCAACCCAAATGCAAAATCTTTTTGATCTTACAAACAGATCTTTTTTTCTTAAATCCAGTCCTAACTATTTAAGGTGGGACAAGTTAATCTAGGGTTTGAAACTTGAATCATTTTATTTAACTTTCCTGAATTACTGTATGTGGAGCCAGATTTAAACGGGACACATTGTTTGCTCTAATTCTACACCACACCTCTGATCTTTCCCTCATAAGAAGTATAGTGGGCTAACATTATAGAAAAAGTATGTATAGACTTTCTATGGGTTCCTGGCTTTCTGTGGGTTCTCCCACAAGGACACAACGTAAATCTTTTTGTCAGAAATACAGGCCTAGAAAAACAGGTTAACCAATGATCTTTCACGGATAAATGGTTCATAGCGTGCCTCTGGAAAAAAGAAGGGTTCTAGGGTTTCCCTAGGTAGGTAGACTTTAGAGAAGTAGATGGTTATTTTATTTTATTTATTTTATTCTTTTTTTTAAATAAGGAAACTTTCTTCCCTTATTTAAAATAATGTACATTTTAAACTACTAAAGGGGTATCTCAAATTGGAAAGTCAAAGATTCAAACCCCAGTACTGCCTCTGCTGGGCCCTTGAGCAGGGCCCTTAACGTTCATTGGCTCAGGTGTGTAATGAGATATTCAAGTCAAACTGGGACTGCAAAAAGAAAACCCATATATTATTTTCGCAGCTCTTGGATGAGATTAAGAGAATATTTAGAGAGACGAATCCCTTATGTGAAAGAGTGCGAGATAAGTGCAAGTCAATGTAGAAAACATCTTGAGCTGTATGCACTACAACATACTGTACAGTACAGTACTAACCTACAAAGATGTTCGTAAAAAAACATTAAAAAAGCTTATAAGCTATTATGCAAAGAAAAAAAAGAGACACATGAAGGGAATCATTAACCCATGATAAAGGTCACATATTTTACTATTACTTTAATAAATTAAATTAAGACACAGGATTCCCACAATGTGTGTCTGTTATGCTGCAGCTGAAATTCCAATTTTGAAAAAAGAAATAAAATTTTTTGTGTTTGTGTAAATGAGCTACTGCTGAGCCAGCAACAAGCTGGGGGAGGGGCTTTTCTTATATGAGGTCACAATAGGTGAAAATTTTTATGCAGTTTTTAAGTCGATACAGAAAAGGAAAACGGACAAAAAGCAGGGATTTTTTTCTTACGATTTTTGTTTGGAGACGCATCTGCATAATACAGTATGTGACCTTTAAATCTTACATAATATTCAGCACTGGTGTTAATTAGTAGAATTGAGAATAATGAATAAATACCATTAATTTATTATCCCTCACTCATTCAGAAAAATGCTAATGCGGCCTGGACGGAATATGAGTTTGACATTTGTGAAGGACAACTTGAAAAGATCTAAATGAAACTTCTTCCTAATAATGTACTTTAACGTTATTTTTATATGAACACAGGTCGTCTGTTCTGCTGCTTGCTTTTTTCCGCCTATTGAAGGACATAATTCCCTGTTCAGTTCGAATCGCTGTGTCATTTCCTGAGCTGATCTGTTCCATGGAATAATCAGCTCATTAGAGATGAAACGTTGAAGCAGCAAATAAGCCCGGTGCTCACATTTCCATTTTCTCTCCCCTCATTGTCTACCCTAGACTCCTGTAAATCGGGGTTTGGGACCTGAAGCTGTAGCTGGTTCCGTGTGTGTGTGTGTGTGTGTGTGTGTGGAGAAAAACATCTAAATATTTAACTCAGGTTTATTTTCTAATGCAGAACCACATCTTTCAGGTCTGGAAACAGACATCAGCATTCTGCAGGTCTTTGTGATGCTAGTAGCAAAAAACAATATGTAAACCTTTTGGAATTTCATTGTTTTCTGCATTAATTTGTCATAAAATGTGATCTGATCTTCAACTAAGTCAAGGGTAATGATAAATATAATGTGTCTAAAATAATAACATATAAAAAAAATCAGATATTTCATGTGTTTGTTGAACACGCTCATTCAACATGGTAGTGGAACAAGTAAGTGAACCCTTGGAATTAGTAACTGGTTGACCAACAATAACCTCATCCAGGAGCTTCCTGTAGCTTCAGGAGGAATTTTAGCCCAGTCTTCCTGGCAGAAATGCTTTAGCTCCATCATATTCTTCTTCGACGTTTTCAGGAGTAGCTCAGTGGTCAAGGCATTGGACTACAGTTCAGAAGGTCCTAGGTTTAAATCCCACGACCACCAAGTTGTCCCTGTTGGGCCCTTGAGCAAGGCCCCTAACCCTCAACTGCTCTGATATATAAAGAGATAAAAAAATGTAAGTCGCTCTGGGTAAGGGTGTCTGCCAAATGCATAATTGTAATGTTTCACATACTGTAGACTCATAAACACAGATGTTAGCCAGTTCCAATGATACCCTCAAATCGTTGGCTCCCACTCAGGGTTGTGTCTTTACCTCATCGATAAGTCTTTGTTGTGCTCTTGGGGTCATTTTGACTGGGCGCCCACTTTTTGGTAGAGTAGCCACAGTTCCAAAGTTTCTCTATTTGCCTAACTGTAGTGAACGTGAAGTCTTTGCAATCACATTGTAACCCTTTCCAGCTTGATGTAAATCAACAATTCTTGATCGTAGATCCTTTGAAAGCTCTTGTTGGCGAGACATGGCACACATAAGTGTAACGTGTAAAAAGTTGAAGTGGTCCAAGTCCAAGTAGCTCTAGTCCACTCCTCCAAACTCATTTTCTCAACAAGACTCCGGGTATGCTAACACCCGACTCCAGTTAGCTTTTTTAAAGTCATTAACTCAAGGATTCACATACAGTACTTCTTCCACTAGCACTAGGAGGTTTAAATGGTTGTGCACATGAAATGTCTTTATTTTGTGTGTGTGTTATTATTTTAGGCACATTATATTGACTTAGATGAAGATCAGATCACATTTTATGACAAATTAATGCAGAAAACCATGAAATTCCAAAAGGTTCACTTTTTTGCCACTGTATGTGCAACAAAATTTTAATTAAAACCTTTTTTTTAATTAAAAGCAAAGCCATAAAAAACGCAGTCCTAAATAGACTGAAACATCATTCACACTCAATGTACCGAATGCATGGACAAACACGTACAGTAAATATTTTTCTAGGAAACACACACTCACAAATCCTGCACAAACTCACTAATACAACAGTGCGAGGCTTTTACAGTGATAACTGGCAAACTTAATCCACTTTACTCTATTTGTACACGGTAGTTCCTCAGGCCATTTGTTATATGCCTATCCTACAAACCGCAATCTCTGTTCTAGCTGCAGTTTGTACTTTTAGAACCGTTATCCCGTGCTAGCGATCATCAGTCATCCTACAGAATTCCCTCCCAAGCCAATGTTAATAATCAGTAAACAAGATTAGATTAGTTTAAAAAAAAGTTGAATTCCAGCTCCAGATCCCAGACAGGTGCCACATCTGTCTGGGTGGGAAAGGTATCGTACTCTCTCTCTCCTGTCAGTCACACTGACAGTATCCAGTTATCAGACTCTGTAAGCTCAGGGATGTTAAAGTGAGCCAAAAAAAATTCCTTTAGGGAAGAATTTATTTGCTTTGAGTCTTACCACCTTAAGAATTTTTGCCTTAAGATCTGAAATTTTACAAGAAATTTGCCTCTGTATGCGAAGCATTTTCACAATTTAGTGAAGATATATCACAATTAGTTCCAAATATTAACAAGTATGGTAGCAAGAAGAAAAGAAAGTCATTTCAGTTTCGTTTTTAAAGCAGCCGGAGCCAAGAGGAATCATAAATTAAGCCTAAGTGATGTTTAATGTCTATTTATTTCATATTTATCTACATTTACATGTCTTTTCTAAATGTTCGGATTGTTTTAAATATGCAAAAATATGATTATATAGATGGAAATTGGTAATGTTGGTAATGTGGCTGGAACGGATTATTTGCATTTACATAATTTCCTTTGGAAAAATGAGTTTCGCAGTATGAAATTTCACCTTAAAAACTTGCCTCTGGAATGGATTATATTAGTATGCAGAGATACTGCTTTAATTCTAGATGAGTTATTACAGAGACCTGGCCAATAATGGTTAATCCAAAAAGGAAATGAGCCAAGTGATGTCCATATGATTAAAGAAAAAATGACATTGATAATTTTTAATTACAATGTGCAAACACTAGCCCTGTTGAATTCTGGATTCTGATTGGTCAGAAAATGTTGATTAATTGTCCATAATAGCATCTCTGATAATACTTGTAATACTAATAATAATAATAATAATAATACTTGGTGGATGTTTTCTATGAGGCCGTGTTTATTAAGCATTTTTGGAAGGAGTCTCCACTGTCAGAGGTAAGACAGGCGATATCTCAAATTGCATTTTTGTCTTATTAGTGTGGGAACGAATTTTTAGAACTGCGATTACATAAGCAACCTTATACAAAGTTTAGTTCCAACCATGTAATCTGATTGGACGATGGACATTCCATATCAAGTGGTGATATAGTGCATTACAGCACTGGGACATTTAACTATAATTTAGTATCATGGCTCGTCCTAACTAACTGTCGGTCAGCAGCTTGGGTGAAAGTTGGCCAAAACCCACACTCAAAACCAGAAGCACTTTCAGCAAGAAAACACATCTGATAACAGTATGTCATCTTAAACAACACTTTTTCTCCTTAGTAACAGCTTCTGTACTGTCTGTATTTTGCAAGAAAATTGTTCACGGCTAACGTGAGCAACAAAGCTAACTAGATTCTAACACAAGGCTGAACCTTAAATCCTTCCATAAACCCTGATCAAGGGCACTACTTTGTGTGTGTACAGTAACAAGTGATTGTACACACTACATAGCGTAGCTCACTATCTTTCCTTTTTACTTTATTTGGGATTCAACACTGGAACCAGTACGTTACTGAGATTTTAAAGCGGCTTAAGTTGAAATGTAAAGTAAATGTTGTGAGGTTCTCAGGATGGTCCACCACCTCCATGGTTTATTCTTTTCATCTTTTGGCTACAGATTATCGGTAAGAATTTAAAACTACTTTGTCTCCCGTTAATTGCACTAACTGTCAGTCGCCAGCTCTGTAAGTCGGGGTCAGTTAGTTCCACCAGGCGTGGATGGATATGTATTGGTGGAGCAAAATGACTGGTTAAATAACCATACTGTACCAATCAAAATCTGTTGATTCAATTCAATTCAATTCAATTTTATTTATATAGCGCTTTTAACAATGGACATTGTCTCAAAGCAGCTTCACAAAA
>JAQMYL010000014.1:18463343-18484581 GCA_030014365.1 Clarias pachynema | reverse complement strand
GGATGGATAGAAAAATACAAAACAGATGGGGAGAATTAGCGTAGTTGCCATTCGGTAAAAGTGTACTGGATTATGAGATTATGGAGTGAGGACAAACATGAGGACTCCCTGAGATGTAAGGCAAACAATCACCTCACAGTCAACAAACAGAAACAGATCTGTTCCATTTCCTAAGGCAAATCTATTTATAAAAATAGATAATAGATAATAGATGTTGATAATAAATGGTTATTGCTAAACTGTAGAACAAAGGCAGTATTACACTCAAGGTCATGCTGCCGTGAATGGCTGAGATGTGGCCATAGGCACAAGGGTACTACTTAGGTTTTGATTCGTTTTGCTGGTATTCCACTTGAAACTGAACTCTAGATGGTTTAAAACCTATTTGCCTGTAGTGTAAAGGAATAAAGGTGGCATGGTGGCTTAGTGGCTAGCACTCTCACCTTGCACCTCCAGGTCCTGCATTCGATTCCTTTGTACATGGAGTTTGCATGTTCTCCACGTGCTTTGTGGGTTTCCTCCAGGTTCTCCGGTTTCCTCCTACAGTCCAAAGATTAGGCTCATTGGTGTTCCCAAATTGCCCATAGTGTGTGAATGTTGACCGAAGGTCCTACAACGGTTGTACAAGATGGGAAGAAATATCATTGTCACCATTGGCCTCCACCGTCCCTAGTTGGACTACAGAGGCTCCTAGATGGATGCAAGGAAAGGAATAAAACCTTATAGGACATTATTGGAAAATGAACAGATTGTAACTCCTCTTTAGATGTCGGATTAAACCGTTGATTGTTTTTGATTTTTTTTTTGTGTGAGAGGTAATCTATTGAAATCAAAAGTGCTTGCATTTATAACAGTGTGATTTTCTTCGAAATTGTTTCAGATTAAATGGACAATTGATTTTCTTGGCATGTCTCAACGCATTCAAACAGCATTTCACGCCATTTCCTTATATTTTGAGTATGCTCAGCGCTGGGATTGAATATCGAGTTTCGGTTTAATAGCTATAGGACATTATTGGAAAAAAGCGCCATATTTTAGTTACGACTGTGACTCACCTTGCAGCCAGCACGGAGCTCAAAATTACAAACTGTACGCTTAAGACGGTGTAAATCGTTCCCTCGTGGCCAGCTGTGAGTAATACTTTGCACCCAGTGAAGTCCTGCCATAAAGCAAAGAGGTAGTTATGACAATCTACCCGACTCCCGACTATGTGGAGGTGTTTGAGAACTGAGACAGGTGTCTGATTGGCTTCACCCTCGCGCTGAGAATGTGAACCTCCCAGATCGATAACCAGCATTTTATCAATGTGTCTGCTCTGCTCCACTAGAATACACATCATCACATAGTGAGATTTTGTTGGACATGGTCTGAACAAACAAGGCTGCACCATCTGATAAACTACGGCCTGGTTTTAATGGAAGGTGCCATAAAAACAGGTTTGATGATTTTTTTTTTTTCCAGAACCGCAGATCAATTATGCCGTGATGTATATTATTTATGCTGTGCGGGAACATTTGGCAGAATGGAGTACAATAAATTTACAGTATGGTCCAGAAATCTTGGCCACGTGTGAAGAAATTCTGTGAAGCAAAGATGCCTTAGAATTAATGAAATCGCATACATTTTTAAATGTCTCTCCATTTGAAAAAAGGAAACTGGCTGGTATGTTTCATTATATTTTGAGAAATCTGTTCTTTTTTTTTTTTGGTGGCATGGTGCCTTGCACCTCTAGGGTGCAGGTTCGATTCCCCCTTCTGGTCTGTGTGCATGGAGTTTTCATGTTCTCCCCGTGCTTGGTGGGTTTCCTCTGGGAAGTCCAGTTTCCACCCACAGTCCAAAGACTAGGCCATTTGGCGGTCCCAAATTGTAGTGTGTGTGTGTGGGTCCTGTAATGGATTGGCACCCCATCCAAGGGTGTACCCTGCCACACTCCTGTCAGAGCTGCTGTTAGACAAGATTATTCAACACCGTCTAACAAAACAGAGCGAAGTACAGGTACAGCGCAAACGCAGCCCACATGAACCAGACAGCTTGAAATTACCGGATAAAAGGAATAAAGAAAAATTCTTTTTTTCTTTTCCCTAGCCAAAAACGGTTTGGTTCAAAGGAGAGATTGTGAAGAATGGATTTATTTGCTTTGTGTAGCAGAGAAGTGTTCAGTGTTTCAATTTATTTAGCTGCAGTTTGTTCATTTAAATATGAGTGCCTGTTGAATAAAACATTCAGTTTAACTAAAATTAAAATGTCAAGTGCCGGTCAAACAATTTAATGAAGAAAATCAGGTTAAATTAACTGACCTGAGAGTTAGGGCTGGGCAATTAATCGAAACTGACATTCAGAACCTTTAATGGACTTGTCAATTATATATTAAAAAAATTCTATTAATCATTCACTCATTCATCATCTATACTGCTTTATTATGTATACAGGGTCGGGGGGGCGGGGGGGGGGGGTGGTCTGGAGCCTATACCAGGAGACTTACAGCACGAGGCGGGGTACACCCTGGACACACACATTTACACACTACGGCCAATTTGGGAATGCCAAGTTAGACTAATCTGCATGTCTTTGGACTGTGGGAGGAAACCGGAGAACCTGGAGGAAACCCATCAAGCACAGGGAGAACATGCAAACTTTGTGCGCACAGAGGCGGGAATCAAACCCAGACCCTAGAGGTGCAAGGCAACAGCGCTAACCACTAAGCCACTGTGCTGAGTAATTCTGTTAATATTTTTTTTAAATGATCTTCCGCCATTGTGTGTTCATGTACTCACTCACTCACTCATCATCTATACCACTTAATCCTGTATACAGGGTGTCGGGGGGACTTGGAGCTTATCCCAGGAGACTTGGACAGGGTACCAATCCATCACAGGGCACACATACTCATTTGCACACTGTGGGCATTTTACCCTAATCTGCATGTGTGGGAGGAAACCAGCGTACTGTACATGGAGGAAACCCACCAAGCACGGGAAGAACATGCAAACTCCATGCATACACACCCGAGGCGGGAATCGAACCCAGACCCTGGAGGTCTACGGTGACAGTGCTGACATATGTAGTCACATGACACCGCTCAATAAACAAACAAAAACAAAATGATCATTCATAAATCATAATCGATAAAATATGTTCAATTAAACATGATATTGATCAATTAAACATGATATTGATTTCGCAATATCATGAGCTTTTCTTCATCTGTGTGTGAATCTCGAAGATGCTTATCTTGACTGATGCTGCCAGTGTTTATCCCATCTGCAAGGCCCTATGCTGGGTCTAATTACCGTCTGGCCCGGCTGGATATGACTGCAGCTGAGTCTCGGTAGACACCCTTATCAGTCAGATATAGCCTCTGTCGTCTGGACGAGTCATGAGATAGATGTAGGGCCGTGGCTGAAGCGGAGGATCTTTTTTTTCTTTTTTTCTCGCTTGTGCGTGCGTAATCTCCAGTGTGGTACTGTGTAATAGCACGGTTTGCGTTCTTGTGCGTTTTAAAACCAGAACACTGAACAAGAAGAAAAAAAAAAAGAATAGTGGCTATGTGCTGTGCTTCCCCTTAAGATAGCCCAGGCTTGCCTTGAATCAGGTTAGTGCTATTGTAGAGAAGAGCGAGAGAGTCCTTGAGGGTTGTTCATAAGCAGTCGCTCCACTTTTAAGAGCGAAAAGGGATTTAGAGATGCAGGAGCGAGTAGCGGAAATGGCACAGAGAGCAATTGACGCATAAGAGGGGGGAAAAAGGGTGTGTATGGTACTGTAGGAGTATGCAGGTATGTACGGTATGTATGATATACTGTATAAGAAGACGCAAAGATTAGACAAAACATGAAAGAAGAACAATAATCTTTGATGTAGGTGAAGCATTAAATCAGGTGCTTTCTCTTCTGTACTCTACACCAACAAAATATAGCTGCTTTTATCTGCTGATTCGACTACATTAGCAGAAAAAAAAAATATGCATACATCGATAACTAATCTCCTTTCAGTTCTTCTTTCAGCACAGGGCAGAACAAAGAGGAAAATAAAAGCGAGTCAGGGTGTAAAAATGATAACTGCTTTGTCCCTTTTTTTTTTTTTTCCCTTTGATAATGCCCTGTTATTCTGCTCTCTTTCTAAATCCATTTCAAAGCCCAATTGACACCTGGTAATTATTTGCCAGACTCGATATGAAAGTAGTATTGACCTTCGGTACCATCTGTCCTTCCATGCCAAAGACGAGTCAGAAAACTTGTTCATGTTTATCTATGGGAATGGATCCGATCCAGAACATGATCTCACTTTAAATCACTTTAGAATCCCTGATTCGGATTGGTCAGCAGTTCTGACAGGTGCTTTATTACAGTAACCACCACCACGCATTTTTTTTTGGGTGGTGATTGAATAAGGGGGAAAAAATGAACAATAAATACTTTTTATGCCTCTGTCACTAGATGGTGGAGGGATTAAGTTTATGGTTTGTCCATCTGTCTGTCCTTGTGTCTGTGTCCTTGCTTCTTATTAGCACGATATCTCACAAACGAGTGATAAACTGGATTGATTTTAGGACCGATCCAAACAGGGTCACAGCAAGTCAGGTTTTCTTAAAATCTTGTTAAGTTCTAATGGTTCCAAAAAGTTTAACATATAGATTAAAATAATTGCACTTGTTTATAAAATGCTATTTGCTCTGGGAAAGACGTTTATGTACCTTTTATGGAAGGAGTCTCCAGTGTCAGCTGTTATGGGTAAAGTTGTTCTTCTCAGTCTCCAGGGCTTACAATTTTTGGTTTTTGTTTCAGTGGCATTTACAGTATGTTATACCATACAGTACAGTGCAAAAGTCTCGAGCTACCTGTCCTCACTTCATATTGACCAAATATTGGACAACCTGAGCAGCAACTTGGAATTATGGAATTTTATATAACAACCTCAGCAGCAACCTCATTTCACCTCTCGTCTGTTCCAACCACAGCATCAGCATCACCAGTACACTGTAGTAATCACAGACCAGATCATCTGACATCATCAGCACCTGTTTCTCATATACAGTATGTTAGATGTTCTTTTTTTTAATGCCTGTATAAGTCATACAGTAGGTCACTGTTATCCTTTTTCCATCAACGCAGTTCCGGAGATAGTTCAGAGCCGGTACACAAAGCACCGGCCCTCAGACAGAAAAACTGATTCCATGGTGGCACCACCACATCGCTGGACTAGGACAAACAACCCCTTACGTCATGGGCTGGGGGCGGGATTATCACGACCAACTAAAAGTTTGTGATCGCCATCTTTTAAAAAATGGACTCAATGTGCAATGGGAAGCTCAAATGATTTCTAGTAATGATGAAGCCAGGAGAACTGCTCGCAAAGCCATGTTGAACTTCACCATTGTTGTTGTGCTTGGATAAGTTAATTGCCACTAGCATTTTTTTCCCCTTCTAGCCAAAAATTTGCCGAAAATGAGAGTCAAACAAGTCCTGAAGAACTATTCTTCAGAAGTTCATTAAAAATACAAGATAGTCTGAGTTTTTGGAGGCAGAATATGAAGAAATGAGGGTTGGCTCAAGATTTTTGCATACTGTATAGTATATGATGATGCGTATGAACGTTGCTTATAATAAAAGGATAAAAAGCATAACATTATCCTATCTAATCAATTAAAATATTGTTTATAAGTTTATTAAAAATAAGTTTATTATTTTCATATTACCAAGAACAGAAATGACTTGTTTCTAATCATCCGTGCTACTTTCTTAAATTGGGACACAAATGAGCAGCACCAAAAGAACAAGCATGAATAACTGTTTAAGCTGGACCTGCAAATGGCACAATTGTATCCATAATTAATTTCCTGCAATTAATTAATAAATAAATGCTAACAATTCTGGTGGATGCTTCAGAAATATTCAGGTTATTCTCAACCTGCAATAATAATAAAGTCTCCTTTTTTTCTGTCCTGGTGCTGATAAGAACGGATCACTGTCAAAAATAGCAGAAACACCCTTCCTCGCTATCACTATCGATTTTCAGGATCAACAAAGAAAAAAAAAGAATGATACACCATGTCTACTAAACTGTGTTAACACATTTTTGGGAGTGATTTACAAAACGTGCTTCGGAGTCACTATTAGGATCCTCATTTTAATACAAATAGGTCAGGACCTAAAAATACTTTCAAGCTAAATCCCTGGTAGAGAGTAATATACTGTAAGTTAGTACAGCAAGGAATACAAGTTTAGAATTAAAAAGAATCACGCTCATTTAAGTGCTTGGTTGGAACCGCAAAAAAAACATAGTCTACATGGTTAAGCTTAAGTTAAGTCTTTATTTGTCACATATACAGTACATTACAGCACAGTGAAATGTTTTTCTTTGTATATCCCAGCACAGGGTCAGCCATGATACAGCACCCCTGGAGCAGATAGGGCTAGGGGCCTTGCTCAAGGGCCCAACAGTGGCAACCTAGTGGAGCTGGGGATCGAACCGCCAATCTTCCAATCAGTAACTCAGTGCCTTAGCCCTCTGAGCCACCACTGCCCCTAAGAGTATATACCAGGGTATTCAAGTCACACCGAGAATCTTGAGAGTAAAAACTGTCTTTATTTTACTTTATAATCCCCGGCAAGACTAATGCTCTTATCCCAGTGTACCACTAGTGCTTGGATACCATCAAGGAAGAAAGTTTCTCAGTATGCCAGAGCCATGAGTGGACTGCCTGCTTCATGTCTGAGGCCTCCCAGGAAACCCCCAGGAAAAACACGAGGCTTGGAGCGATGTGGCATTAACTCCCAGACGATTTCCTGTAACGTGCAAGTGGTGTGGTGTTCGTGAACAATTTGTATGTACAGTTCCCACAGACAGATGCTTTTCTTCTGCAAGTTGACGACAAGTAATATGATGATTTTTAAGGATCGGGTGTTCCAATGGGAACGACTGCAGTGGACCCCAATCAACATTGGCCAGAATCATCATTCATGGATATATGGCCTTCTTGAAAATGTTCGCACCATATATCTAACCGCAGCTTAGCTGAAGTGCTTGAAGTCTTCTGTAAGTGGCAATTACAGTACCTACATTCATGAGAAATTTTATAACAAGTCCCAGTTTGCCTTGAACGCAGTTCGTGCTTAATAATCTTCAGTTTTTGATATTTTAAAACTATACTCACGTTTCTTATCGTGTAATACTGGGTTAATGGAGTCTCAGATGTGGGAATTTGCCACTTTCGTAACATCATTCCTTACCTCTGAGATTAATTTGTTTGCACTGTCAGAGTACATAAAGCTCCTGCAAAAACTCCTTCAGCAGCACTTTTACAGTAACAGGCCATGAGTGGCTATTTGTTTTCCTCTACTCCAGTGGGCTTCAAAAATTCATGCATTATTTGGTCCTGAAATTGCAGCACAGCAACAACAGACAGTAGCGGCTAGTGTTACAGCGATAACTCTAACATTGATGATCATTAAATTCCTAAAATAAAGATTACTGTCGGTTATGATAAATGCTTGACCACATAGACTGTCAGCATATTAGCTGATCTAAAGCCAATACTGCCTTTTTAAACGAGTTTAAAAGTGAAAGGGTGCTTTACACTGTCCACAGTGTGACTTTTTCTGGTCAAAGGGGGAGAGCTGCAACCTTACCTTGAACATTGGCATAGTCACGTGTCAGTTTCATTTCATTTAATTACATTTTTTAAAATATTGTTTTTATTTAATTAATTTAAATACAACTACACATTCAAATACAAATTTATTAATTAATTTGCTAGGTCGCATAAAGATTGGACTTTGGCGCGATCATGTGAAACAGGTCATGTGACTGAAGTTCAGATTGACCCTATTCCAGAGAGATGACTGCTTCAGGTTAAGAAAGGAAGTGCATTAAGCGATGCACCCATCATGCATTGTGCCCAATGTACAGACCTTTGGAGGCAGGGTTATGATCTGGGGTTGCTCCAGTTGGTCAGGTCTAGACTCAGCAACGTTATGTGGCAAAAAATGAAGTCAGCTGACGACCTGAATGACCAGGTTATCACATCTATGGAGTCTTCCTTTCTAATGGCACGGGTATATTCCAGAACTCAAATTGTGAAAGAGTGGTTCTGGGAGTATGTGAGTCATTTTCACATGTGAACTGCCCACAAGCAGAGCTTAAGGTGGGAAGGGTAGCTCAATGGTTAAGGTGTTGGATTACTGATCGGAAGGTCCGATGTTCAGACCCCAGCACCACCAAGTGCCCTTAAGTAAAGCCCTAACTCTCAACTGCACAGATATGGCATACTGTACAATGAGCTAAAAAACTAGTCGCTCTTGTGATCTTTTTCTTTTCTTTTCAAGGTCACAAAAAATCATGTAAGCATTTCACTGCATATCAGACTGTGTATGGTTGTGTACATGTCAAATAATAATTTTAATTTTAATTTGAATTTAAAGGCGTCTGCCAAAAGAGTGTGCAACTTTATTATTATTTTTTTAAAGTTCATGACATTATCTTTTATTTAGAGAACTACTGTAAAAACACTGGAGAAATATTTTATTCCAATGGCACTAAAGTTATGAACAATTTACATCTTACAAAATAAACAAAAAGTATTTAAAAAGTTCTAGGAAAAGAAATTGATGAATGATGTTCTGAGAAATTAAACCTTGAGAGATGAGTTTATGAAAACTCAACAATTATGAATGATGATAAAAAGAGAAAATGAACCCATAAGAATGAAATACAAAGTAAATTGAAATATGATATTTAGTAAATAAATTAAGCCTGTTCCGTTGTTCATGAAAATGTCTTAATACTGATATTACAGTAATAAGTATAAATGCATTATAAATACAAGCATACATGTATATACTGTATACATATTAAAGAAGCATAACATATATAAATAAACTGTTTTTAAACAATACCAACCCACCATGGTAAGGACACACTGGTGTTGCCTCTTATTCTGCCCAGGAAATTCCAAGAGTGCTGAATGTTTAATTAGAAATGCCTGAAATATTGAATTTGTTCAATATCTATGAAATAAATGCTAGCTGGTCCATCGACTCCTGTCCTCGCCCTGTGAGAGGTTTTCATGAACGCTTCTCTTTACATTGATTTCCCTATTGACCTGTTAGAGCATCTCCAGCATTGTGCTTGCATTGTGCTTTAGCAGCTTGCATTTCATTAAGCCCGAGATCGGCCGCTTTCGTCTGTGGCTTGTGATTGGATAATCCTGCGGGAAGGCAGCGTCAGCTCCCTACCGCAGGCTCCGTGTCCTCATGAGGTCGGACTCAAAGCCGAGAGACTGAGCGCTGCTAACGCAGAGAGCTAATTACTCGTGTACAAGTGATGCTCTGTTATTACGCTCCGTATACTGTAGGTCTTTCAGAAGCTGCATTGCAGTTAGTGACCTTCTCTTACTGTTTATCGAATCGAGTCGATGACTTTTTCCCTTGAGCACCATTTTCTCCATTCTGCACTTGATTATAGGTTTATCGATTGCGTGAATTGGTTCTTTAGCTAATCTATTAGAAAGCATTGCTGCATGATTTGGACAGAAACAGCATGTAATTATATTGATACACACTGCAGGCCATTAATTACAAAATGGTAAATGGTATGGCATGCAATCAGTTACAAAAGGCAAGCTTGGAAACCTGTAATGTTCCATAGTTAAAGGTCACCATGCATTAATGCAAATCTTATCAATTGGTACTGTACACATATTGATGTGTCACCAATGAAAAAATATTTAAAGCAATAAAAATATATGTGCATTTTGATTGATTCAATATGTCAGTGCCTTTCCTCTTAAAAACCCATGTTCGGTTCATAAGGGCATATCAAGGGTAGCTCAAGGGGAGTGGTTAAGGCATTGGATTATGTTTTGGACGGTCCCAGGTTCAAACCGCATGACCACTGTTGGGCTCTTTAGCAAGGCCCTCAACTACTCAGATGTACTGTATAATGAGATAAAAATGTAAGTTGCTCTGAATAAAGGTGTCTGCCAAATGCCTAAATGTAAATGTGTATGATTATCCCCTGGGTGTGTTTGTTTTTTTAAATAAGGGCCAGACATATAGGAGCAATCATGATTTAGAGGCTGTTAGAGCTACTGGGATAAAATTAGTTTTAATTTCCCTACATATTCAGCTTTAGAATTGGCTCAGCTAACTAAATCTCTAAAAAGAAAAAGCTAATAATGTAAAGCTAGTGCATTATGTACAGTAGGGTGTAGAATCACTTGTTCCACACACCAAGTAGTGCCCTTGTTCAGGGGTTTAGAGACTGATTTGGGATTCAGTCTTGTGTTGGATGCTAGTTGGTTTTGTCGCTCGTGTATAAAGAACCTGTCTGTGCATTATGTGTGTGGGTTTTGTCAGGCAGCTGCTCTCCGCCCTTTCCACTACTGCATACCGCCACTGAATCTTTTACCGTTAAGCAATCATATTTAAAGTCAAAATGTCATTTCATGAAAACTTGATGAAACTGATGATGTCACTAACTCTAGTTTACTGTAGTCTTACTTCCATATTTGAGCTATCTCATAAAATACACCTGATGTCTTCTGGGTATTGGGCTGCAGGTTGGAGATCAGATCATGGAGGTGAATGGCCACGGTTTCCGCACCATTGCCCATGATGAGGCTGTGCAGATCCTGAAGAGTTCACGTCATATGCTGATGACCGTAAAGGACGTGGGGCGTCTTCCTCATGCCCGCACCGTAGTGGACGAGACCAAGTGGATCTCCAGCCCAAAAATCGCAGAGAGCTCAGCCAGCACTGCCCTGAGGTAAGGGCAAAGTATCTATTAGCACTTTTCGTCTCTTAATGATCTCACATCTTATATCAGTTGTGTAGAGGAACGCTTTGGCACGTAGGTTCACATGGGTTGGTGGTAGTTACGGTATATACAGTGGAACCTTGGATTGCGAGTTACCTGGTCTGTGAGCAGATTTTTTTATATAAATTTTAATGTGTTAAACAAGGCCTTGATAACCGAGTACTGTAGTATGTATACGCTTTGTCTGCCGAAGGTCACATGATCACAACTGAGCCAATGGTTCTTCTCTCTCTTGCACTGTGGGTTGTGGGTAATCGTGTGTGTGTGTGTGTGTGTGTGTGTGTGTGTCAGAAAGTCGTCCTAAACAGTAGCTCCCTTGCTACTGCTTCTTCTCTCATCTAACACCAGTCACGATTCTTTTTAAAGGTGAAGTGCAGGTTCATTTGTTTTATTTTGACTTAATATTTTGTATTAATTATTTTTATGGTGGTATGAATCATTGAAGTTTTATTATTTCTTATGGGGAAAATTTGCTTTGATATACGAGTGCTTTGATATACAAGCACACTTCCTGAACAAATTATACTCGCAATCCAAGGTTCCACTGTAATTTGAAGGTGAGTACTTTAGTTCTTTTCCTCAAGGAGAAATATAAATGAACTTCTACTTTTACACGAGCAATATTTTACCTGGGCTGTATCCATACAGAGTTTGTATACTTTGTCTATCACTCCGTCTAGGAACTTTTTAGTCTAACTAGCGACCGTCGAGGCCAACTATGATTATCATTGTTTTTTTTGTTGGTTTTTTTTGCAACCGATCAACATTCACATGTGAATCTGGGAACGCCAGTTTGCCTAATCTGTATGGTTTTGGACTGTGGGAGGAAACCAGAGTTCCTGGAGGAAACCCACCAAGCTTGGTGTTATTTACCACTGTAAAAAAAAAAAAAAGCTAAAACATGGTTCTAATAATGAAATAAATAAATAGATAAATACTTTATTCACACTTGCACATGCTCACGTGCAGAACACACACTAATCTTCCCTGTGCATACATTTCCCGTTCCTGTCTGCTCAAAGCTTTTGAATACTTTTTGAATGTTGCCTTTTATAACTTTCTGCTTTCAGTCATTCATCAGTTTCTGAATGTTAAGTATTTATATGCAGACCACGAAACGATTTTACCTTGTTGCAGTAAAAGCTTTAATATCTTCCCAAATTTCCCTGACAGTCAGATGAAGCCATGTTGTCCTGTCTGAATGAAATTTGGGTCAGTGTCTGCTGCTGTTTTATGAAAAGAAGCACCTCTGAATAGCTGTCGGCTACATTTGTGTGTGTGTGTGTGTGTGTGTGTGTGTGTGTGCTGGCTATAGCCCGTAGCTGACAGCACTCTGAAGTCTCTCCCTCCATCTCTAACTCTCCTTCTATCCTAATGGAGCGGGGGTTGATTGAGAACCCTGGGAGACACTAATTTCCAAAGTGCTCCTCTAGATATCCAAGGTGGCTTTGAGTGCCGCGCTTCATCCCGTTCACGTGCTGTAACCCTCAAGGCAGACGGCGGACTCTCGTGTAGGAACATTTTAGACCCTATTTTGTGATCGCCACATTGCGTTTTACCTTCGTCAGACATTAATTGGTGTCACATTATCAATCACTGCCACATGGCAATAAACTGACAGCTGTTTCTCTTTCCCTTAGTGTGTCAGGAGATGCTGCTGCAGGAAGCTTAGGAAAGGTAAGCCACAAATTCTGTAATTTGTCACACTACACACTACACACACACACACTCCTTTATTTGTAACATATAACTCTGTTGTGCTCCTGAGGTGATTTACACACATCTGTGATCATCCTGTTGTGATGGACTGATGTCCTGTCCAGGGTGAATTTCCACCTCACATCCATTATTTCCAGGTTGGGCTATGAAATTGGAAATTAGGCCAATATAAAAAAAAAAAAAAAAAAAAAAAACCTTAAGAAACCTTAAGAGAAATAGCATAATGTCTGACATATTAAATCTACAAAACGAAAAAGGAAACTACAGATCTCCACAAGTGCAGGTCCAAGAGGGAGTAACTGGTCACCTCTATGACATTGTGTTAGCAGTGTGAGAACATAAAGCTGCAGCCTGTGTTTGCTTTTACACTCCCGGATCAGTAGCTGCCACGTAGTGGTGCAGTCTCAGCTAGCAGCTGTAAATCAGCCTTGACTAATAGGGATGGAAATTGGAAATAATGGAAGGTAAAAGGAATGAAAAGAATGGAAATGAAATGAAAGAAAGATGAAAAAAGAAACAGGAAAATGAATAAATAGAAAGGAAGAATGGCGGAAAAGAAAGTGAACAAAGGTGAAACCTACTGTAAGTACAAAAGGTGAAACAAAGAAAGAAAAGAATACAACGTAGCCAATAAATTAATAAATGAATTGTAATAAAAGGAGTGAAGTGAAATGGGAAATAAAAAGGGAAGAAAAGGAAATGAAAGGAAGAGAAGCAAAAAAAAAATAACTATGGGGAATAATCAAGGACGAAGAGAAAATGTGAAAAAGAGAACAGAATAGAAGGATGGAAGGGACTCAAGTTAATGAAACGCTGAAACAATTTGTGTATCAGCTTTATTTTAGTCTACCTTATAACTCATATATAAATAGCTGCTTCTATACTTTTGGCCACTTACAGGCTTTAGTGCACTTATACTATACTATACTATACTATACTGTACTATACTATACTATACTGTCCTATACTATACTGTCCTATACTGTCCTATACTATACTGTCCTATACTATACTGTACTATACTATACTATACTGTACTATACTGTCCTATACTGTACTGTCCTACTGTATACTATACTATACTGTCCTATACTATACTATACTATACTGTCCTATACTGTACTGTCCTGTCCTATACTATACTATACTATACTGTCCTATACTATACTGTCCTATAGTATAGTATACTATACTATACTACTGTATACTATACTATACTGTCCTATACTGTACTATACTATCCTATAGTATAGTATACTATACTATACTGTCCTATACTATACTATACTATTACTGTACATATAATAAAACTGTAAATTTGGCGTGTCTGTACATTACAGATATTTCAGAATTAAACGTAAGATGAGTGATAAAACACATCAAGATGGTTTTTTAAAAATCTTGTCTGTTTGTTTGTGCATGCATCAGGTTAAAATTAGGGTTTTCACAAGTGTATTTATCTGAGCTTGAGGCAACAAATATATTTGTTTCATCGCAAACAGCTAACGGGAAAAGAAGATATGCTAATTTGAAATTTAAATGGAAAACACCCTTATATTATAAAAAAAAAAATCGACCTTGAAAAAATCATTAGTTCATCTAAAAATTCAACAGATGGCGCTGTATATTTTTAATATGCGATTTTGAGTGTGCAATTAAATTCCAAGTGAATGAAGTCACGGGCGCATGTAGACATGTAAAAGAATTAAAATATGAAAGAAATAGACATTAAACCTCACCTAATCTTCATTAATGATTCCTCTTGGCACCGGCTGCTTTAAAAGCATAGCTGAAAGTCGCTTCCTTTTCTTTTTTGCTACCATTTTTGGAACCCATGGGACTACTGTACTGTATATCTTCACCGTGGCAATAATGGGATTTAAACCTGTGATCTTCTAAACTGTAGTACAATGCCTTAACCACTGCCCCACCCGACGATATCTCAAAGTACTCCATTGGATTGAGATCAGGTGACTGTGGAGGCTGTTTGAGTACAGTGAACTCATCGTCATGTTCAAGAAACCAATCTGAAATGATTTTAGCTTGGTGACATGGAACATTATTTTGTGGTCATAAAGGGATGGATATGGTCCTCAACAATACTCAGGGGCCCAAAGTGTGCCAAGAAAATCTCCCCAACACCATTACACCTCCATTATATTTCTTATTATACTATAAACTCTAATTACAGTACTGTATATACCTGTATTACAAACACTATTTAGTTATTTATTTATACTATAAACACTATTTGCTCCAATATTGTGACATTTTACATTTTTGCAAATATATTATGTGTTTAAAGCTATTTTCCTCAAATAAAGCTTCAGTTTTAAAAAAGTGTGTGCACTCACACAACATGACATGCTGTATGTTTTCCTTAATTACACTCTCAATAGCTTTGAGGTGGTTTCATCTTAGCGCTATTATCGGATGAGCGATCCATTATAAAACACATCCAATGAGCAGCACTGTATTAATCATAAACCTGTACATTGTATATAGTGCAGTGCTGTAGTGGTGTTGTCGCATGGCTAAAAGCCTGGCTGCAGGAGTTTGACCACTGCAGTGGTGGAACACTGATGTGTCAGCAGCTTTCTGGACCTGGACTTGAATGAAGGCTATAAGGGCTTGGTGAAGAAAAGTGTTGGTCTTTAGTCTTTTTTTTTTTTTTTCTCTGGCTGCCAGGATGCAGATTGCATTAGCGCTGGCGTAACCTTGGAGAGTATGGCTCTGTAAATCAGCTCCCCGCTCTCTGCACGCCCCCACATACCCCAACCCTTTGGGACCTGGGCCCACTGAGCTCTTTTATTAGGATAAAGTGAGTGTGCAGAGACCGTCATTGAACCCTGATAGCCAGTAATGGCGAGAAAGCAAAGGCAGCACTGAGCGTTCAAAATCCTGACAGCCCAATGCCTAGGCAAAAAAAGTAGAGCTGTTTTTAGACTTTTTAAATGATGTTTGCCCTTCTCGGAGCTTTACAAATGTGTGTAGCTGAACATCTGCTTCACACCAACGGAGGGTGAATACTTATGCAATCACAACTTACAATAACTTGTTTTTAATGGTCAATAATTTAGCAAAATAAATGGAAAGGGAAAAAAATACTTCTCTTCAAAATTAAGAAGTCTATTCAAATTCATTATGAATAAGCAGATTTCTGTTACCACCTTAAAAATCATAAAAAGTCAATGGGGGTGAATACTTATGCCACTTAAGCCACTAGAAATAGGGGAGGGAATCGATTCAGTTATGTATCGTGATTATTTTGGGTGGCCATTTTGAGTCCAAAATAATTTTATGATTATGTTGCTATTCCTCTATGATCCTGCAGGTGGTCCTGTAAAGCTGTCCTGATGGTTAATAATTCTAATTTCGGAAAATTCTCAACAAAACAGAGTTCACAGTCCAATACAGAAGAAAACAGCTCTATGACAAAATGGCGTCCGGGATTCACCTCGCGATTTAAAGACTCAGAGACAACACTGTGTGATGTCTCAGCGTGTGAGATGAATTTCCTTATGTGCGATTTGGCCACATGAAGGCAGTGTTTGGAAAGAGGACAGAGATTTAGTCAAGTGGATTGGTATGCTTTAGTGTATATTTTTGTCAAAGGCGTATACTGTAAGAATCACTTTGTCAGACTTAAGAACAAATCTGACTTACGAACGTGCTCCCTGCAGGGACCTCGTTCATAAGTAGGGGACAACCTGTATAATATATCTAAACATCAAGGAGGGTTCGATTCACACCTCGGGGGTCTGTATGCATGTTCTCCTTGTGCTTGGTGGGTTTCCTCTGGGTACGCTGGTTTCCTCCCAGAGTAGGCTAAGTGATGTTGCCTGTAGTGTGTGAGTGTGTGTGTGTGTGCAATGGACTGGCACCCCTGCTTCGTGCCCCTAGTACCCCTGGGATAGGCTTCAGAGGAAGCCTTATAGAAAGAGTAAGAAAGTGTACTTCTCCTGCTAACATATGGATTGTAAAGATGTAAAATATTATGAGCTCAGTAATATGTATATACATTTTAGTACATTTAGTCAATTTTGTCATTAAAGTCATTAACAATACATAGTCACCAACAATACAGGTGTCTACAAACCTATATTTTATATGTAACATTTATTAGGTATGTTTAGCACCTTATTTTAAAAAAAATCCCACTGTTATGACAGTGGCAAAATTTCCCTGCACCAAATCGAGTGTACTGTATTATTAAGATTTTTTAAAGCCTGTGAAACAGTAACTTGGCTCCGAACCATGCAGGGACAGATGAAGTGTGCAAATGCTTATAAAGTATTGATTTAGCTGTGGAGGTACTGTAGTGAAAACTCCTCCTGGTTGGGGGGGAATAAGCCAGAAAAGAAAAAAAAAAATTCTCCGCTGTCTCTATCTCAGCGCTTTACCCTTGAGCGGCGTATAAATTGCACAGATTTTACTCCTGCCGTGTGTGATGAGTGTCAGGATTCGACATTGCATTTATCATAGCGGCATCCATTTATTCCTTTATAGTTTGGAGTGCGAAGTACGACCCCCATGAGACAGGGCTTTGACGGGCCTGCGGTCAGCGCGCATCTGCTGTCGGATTACACCAGAATGTTTCACGCACTGATGTGACAGGAGATGGGTTATTAGACCGTACTTAGCCTTCATTCCAGCTGAGTGGTGACGTCTGGACGGGGTGCTGTTTCACTGGGGAATTTCATGAGCAGGGAGTTTTGTGAAGCTGTCTCTGTCAGTCCTCTGTCGCACCCTTTACATAATGCCTGCACTGTTTGTATTGCATTAGGATTGGATTAGGAGGAAAAATGAAATTAAAAGGAATATTAAAGTAGTAAAAGACATTTTAATGGTAAGATCGATTGTGTTATGGGGAATAGAGTCTGGAGGGCAAGGCTATGGGGAGGCAAGTTTAATTTATAAAAACTCAATCCAATCTTTTCCAGTTGCTTTAGATGTAATTGGATGTATGACATGTCCTTCAGGAACGAGTTCTTTCTCTGCTTTGTTGTTAAAAATAGTTGAAATTGCTCTCTCTGGGTTCTTATTTATTACATACAGAACCCAAAAACAAGAAAACTTTCTCTCTCTCTCGCGCTCTATATGTATGTATCTCTGCTCTGCTCGAGGCTCGTCCTAATGTACTTCTGATTAAGGAGGATGTCAAGAAGGAGAGAAGGCACGAGACGCGTGTTTCAGTGCAACGGCTGTGGGTTAATGACACATAGGAGCAGAGGAAGTGAGGGAGTGAATGAGTGCCACAGAGTGACTCATAGAGCCCTTTCATTCCCCCGGGCTTGTGGTACTTAATATTAGCTCTGGTTGAGTGGAGGGACCTCAGATGTCTGGCCGTTCACCTGATTCAAGATCTGTTCGCTGTGATTTACTAAAGCCTTCACATTGACCTGAGCACACACTTCATTTCACTAGAGCAACTATTTGATCAGATCTAGTTATAATTACCCATATTATAGTGACTCACTGTAACAAAATAAAGTTGCTGGCAGGCTTATCGCACTGTATCACATGAATATACTGTAAAAAAATAAAAAATAAAAAATTATGTAAGGGGAACAAAAACATAATGAGCAACAAATCAATAAAAGTAGGTTGATTCTTTACTAATTAAAGACTGTTCCAAAGTTATTTACTCTAATTTTTCCACTAATTATTATTATTAGTTGGAGGCAACATGGCTTAGGGTTTAGCACTGTCGCCTTGCAACTTCAGGGTCCGGGTTCGATTCCCGCCTCGGATCTGTGTGCATGGAGTTTGCATGCTCTCCCCGTGCTTGGTGGGTTTCCTCCGGGTTCTCTGGTTTCCTCCCACAGTCCAAAAACATTCCGATTAGGTTAATTGGTGTTCCCAAATTGCCCGTAGTGTGTGAGTGAGTGTATGCCCTGGGATGGATTGGCACCCTGTCCATGGTGTACCCCTCCTCGTGCCCTAAGTCTCCTGGGATAGGCTCCCGGCCCCCCTCGCGACCCTGGATACAGGATAAAGCAGTATAGATGATGAGCGAGTGAGAGTAATTATTATTATTATTATTATTATTAATATTAAAGGTCAAAATACTTTTTATTCATTTATAGTTATATTTATTTTAGTTGGAAGCCTAAAAAACAAATCCATTGTCCTCAGCTTCCCTTTTTGTTTTCTGTCCCTATTTAGTACTTTCTCATTTGGCAGATGTTTTTAATCGAAAGCAGCTGTACCTGTAATTGAATTGACCTGAGCAGGAGTTAGTTCAGGGTTAAGGAGCTGGCAAACGTTTAACTCAGAATTTTCCAGTCAGCACCCGAGAGCCTTGATCTCTGAGCCACCGCTGCAAACTTCTTAAAGTTTCCTTTTTTTTAAAACAAAATTTAACAAGTTCCTTTGAGTTTAACAAGTCTTTTGAGATTCCCCAAAGTTTGTCTGTTAGGATGCTTTCACACCTACAGGCTTTAGTCTGTTTAAATCAAACTCTAATTGTTGATTTATGAGGCTGGTGACTCTAAATGAACTTCTCCTCTGCAACAGAGGTACGTTTTGGTCTTGCTTTCCTGGGAAGGTTTCATCATGGTGCTTGATGGGTTTTGCAAATGCACTTGACACAATATTGTTATTGCAAGAACTGTTCCAGAACAGCTGACCTTTTTAGTGTCTTAAAATAACAGCGGAATTTTGTTGTTGTTGTTGTTACTTAATTAACTAAAGTCATGTGTAATTTTATATATTTTAATATCTTCAGTATTGTTCACAGAAACATGCAATATTCTACAACACACAATCTTCTTCCTGTATTTAATTTTTTGTTGCCATGGTAGACACGTTTGACCAATAAACAAATAGAATTCAATTTGAATTGACACTTGGATTTATCTTCGTTTGAAAAAAAAATCGAACCAATGACAAAACGCTACAAGTATTAATGTTCCGACTGACATATCCCTCAGATAATGCATTTTTTAAATATCTCACACTCCCTTTATTTTACTTCTCCTGCAAATGTAATGTTTCATTGTCATCAGAGAGCTGAGCAACTAGCCGGAGGCTTCTTATACAGTATGAGGTCACATTAGGGTTAAAATCTAATTGGCTTGTTTAAGCCTCAGCCAATGGAGAATGGCTGAAAAGCATGATTTTTATTTATTTATGGTTTTACAATACACACACTGGAAACACTGAAATGTCTAGTAAAAAGTGAAAAATCTTCTCTTTGTGTATTATTATTATTATGTTACAATTTTAACCCATTCTTACAAGAATAAAACCTCAGCCTGATTCCACAGTTGACATTTGTCTTCTCTTTGTGTGTTTGTGTGTAAGGTCCTGATGTCCCCGGCTCTGGCCCCAGGACGTGGGGGGGCTCGGAGTTCTTTAGAGGAGCAGGCCTATCTGCTGCTTACTGAGACAGAGAGACAGACCATGAACTACTACATACAGGAGTACCAGTGTGGCCATATTGGGGTAGAGCCTCTCGCCATGGCCCTGTTTGAGCTCTTCAACACACACGCCAAGGTTAAGTCTGGAGATAACAAGTATGGGGGGGTTGAACTCCAGCAGAGCATCGCCAAAAGTGCTTGATGAGATATGAAACATAAATGGTGCCAGAAATAGCTCAGAGTTTATGATTGGTGAAAATGCTGAATGAGTACGTTGTGCATTTTAGGGGTGACTGTAGGGGTAGTTTTATTATTGAAATAAAACAGATTCAGCACCTTTGCTAACCTGCTTATTTCCATAGATGTTTTAATTTGCTTCGAACGTAAATGCTACTGTGGGAGTTAAATTAAATTTTACCAAGCTAAATGGACACCTACACTACTGCCTAGTTTATGTCCCTGTGTACCATTTGCACACTAATGAGATATACACTGCCTGGCCAAAAAAATAATAAATCGCAATTTCAGAAGCAAGCAAAGAGAATTAAAGTGGCTGGAACTGGGTTGAGTATTATTCAACATGTTGTCAAAACCTGGAAGGATAGTGCTGAACCACTCATTTTGTGGAAAAAATATGTTTAGAAAAAAAAAAAATCATGAATGGATGATGGATCACTTAAACACTTGATGAAGTTGCATGGTAAAAAAATCAACAGTAAAAACCAGAGCTATGTTTAATAGTGAAAGTACAAGCATTTCCATACAGTACACACAAACAATGTGATGAGGACTCACAGAATTGGGACTAAACCGCTGTGTGGCCATGAGAGACCACGTGTTAGTGAGACTCATCATAAAAAAGGCTAATGTAGAATAAAGATTGGACTTTGGAGCAATAAAAAAAAAAGTCATGTGATCTGATGAGTTCAGATTGACCCTACTCCAGAGAGATGGGCGTGTCAGGGTAAGAAGGGAAGCACGTGAAGCGATGCTGTCATCACACATACAGTAGTGTCCACTGTACAAGCCTCTGGAGGCAGTGTTATCATCTGGGGTTGCTTCAGTTGCTCAGGTCTAGGCAATAAAATGAAGTCAGCTGACGACCTGAATGTACTGAATGACCAGGTTACACACACATCTATGGAGTTTTTCTTCCTTGATGGCACGCCATATTCCAGGACTCAAATTGTGAAAGAGTGATTTATAAACCATCTCTGAGATTTAGAGGTAATGAGCCACATTTGAGATACACTTGAGAAGAAGCAGAATCTCATTCAAGTCTCAAAAATGGCTCATTTCTGTCTAGGAGACAAAGAAGAGATTAACATGAGATCTCATCTTGG
>JAQMYL010000014.1:18436110-18447283 GCA_030014365.1 Clarias pachynema | reverse complement strand
ATCAGCTCTCTCTAGACCTCCGGCTGCGAGAGGTTACAGCATCACCCGGGAATCGAACCAGTGATCTCCGGATGATATGGCGAGCACTTTACCACTGCGCCACTCGGAGACCCCATAATAGGTCTCTTTTAAAACGTTTTAATTCCGTACTGCCTTATTGAGTTCCTGCTGTGTTTTTCTCTTGAAAACAAATGACAAATGAAAAACCATCTGTTCAAAGGTCCTAGGCACCCTATTATCTTTAGTACAAATTTTGTTATATACGGTATGTTTACCTTGTCTACATTATTATGTACAAAACCATTTAAGAATTCCAAACGTAATCTAAAAAATAAACCATTTCGAAATTTTTTGACTTCTAATACGTATTATTATTATTATTATTATTATTACTATGAAAAAAAGTTACATGAACGAACCCTCTGTTTTCACTCAAACAACTTCAAGCTTCATATTTAATATGTCAAATGAACAACAACAACAAAAAAAGATTAGCATTACAATTAATCTGCTCTTTGATTGCCGTGAGTTTCATCAGTGCCGAGTGCCGTGTCGAACCCCAGCGACGACCTCTTGAGATGCCATTTTCATGATTAGAACACAGCACAGAGCTGTAGTGCTGCTTGTTAAAGACTCTTATTCACCCACTCATGTGTCGCATGTCGAAATCGACCGTGACGACAGTGTGGGAAATCTGTCTCGAACATATGCAAAAGTTCTGGGCTCTATTCCATTAATTTTTTTATTTTATTTCATACACTCACTCACTCACTCACTCACTCACGCATTGTCTATTTGGCTTCAGTGTCACTTGCAACGGTTTGGAGAAATCTTAAATGTGGGTGTCATGATCATATTGTGTAGCTGAATTTCCTTGAGGTGTGAATAAGAGCGTCATGAATCCGTCCTGTTCCAACGCCCCTGTGTATGATGTCATTGCTGATTTTCTGTGTCCAAGTGGTTTGATCTCATGCTTTGATTAGTTTGTCTATTTATACCGTCTTGTTCCCGAAGTCTGGTTGATTGTATGGTGCATTTCTGAGCATTGCTTCCTGTTTCCTGTCTTTCATAGCATTTGTTCCTTGTATGATTTCCTAGTTCCAACCCACGCTCGTGGTTAATGCTGTCTGCCTTTGATTTGACCCCTGCCTGGAGTAATAACTGTAATTAATGCATTATTTCTATATGAACTACAGTACATGCTGGTCTTATGTACTGTACTTGCATTCTGCTATACAGTACATTACTGAGTGTGTGAATGAGTGTGTTTTATACTAGAACAAAGCTTGGGGTACATAGTACCAGTATGAATTTAAAACTTCTCTCACTCCTGTTAATTACAGTAACTGCCAGGCGCCAGTTCCGCCATTCGCAGAAGGATATGTGTTGGCGGAACAAAATGACTGATTAAATAAACAAACAAATTATAATCTGATGATAATAAATGGTGTTTTTTGCAATTGTTGTATAAAAATAATATCACACTCAAGGTCATGCTGTTGTGCTGGATATCGGCACGGTTGTGATATCTTCATTAGCACCACAGTCATGTTGCTATTCAGTACAACAGCACTCCCTCTCATGTGATAATGCTTAAATAAAGCACACAGGTGGTAGGGTTTTCGGAAAATAGTCGTTGGTATGAGTGGTGTGACCCAGTACAAAGTTTCAAACTCTCTTCCCAACATTGATATATAATCTCGAAGCCTTTGCTTATTAAATCATTTATTTATTTCCTATTATTCTCAAAAACGTTTATGAATAGGAATCTTCCTTGCAAAGCACTGACACAAGAGCTCAACCTCATACCAATGATACAATTTTCTTTGTTCAATCAGAAAAAAAAATTAACATTTGTTTATTAAATTTAAGCCGAATATACAGTAGTGTCTGTCTTCCAACTTAGAAGTCCGTCAGGAAGCTGTTATTATAGAAACCGTCACAGGTCAGCAAACTACACACATCCTGTATTTGCATAATAAAAGTAGAGATAATCGAGGGCAAATATTTCTTAAGTAAAAATCCTCCATATACTTGTGTGCATACATAATTATATATATACTGTAATAGTCAGCATGTGGCGAAATTCCCATTTCAAATAATACACACCACTTAGGTAACACAGAAATGTAGTTAAGTAAAGGTACAGCTGTACTTTAGAGCAGAGTAAAAGTATTCCCTGATAAAGAACTCATATAAAGTACAGGTACAGTATGTCAAATACGTACTTAAGTACATTAACAAAGTAAATAAACACTTAGTTACCTCCTAGAATCCATAACCTTTTATGATTATGCGAGGCCATCAATATATACACACATATGAACACCTTCACCAATTATATTTGAGAATTCGTAAACATTTTACTCCGAAAAAAAAAAAAGATCACCTGACGTATAAACTCCTTTAAAACCAAGATCCAACTGACAAATGTTTCTTTTCATAAGACAATGTCTCATCAAAAGATTTCGGCGTTCAGCGCTATGTGCTTCTGGTATGTCAGAGAGTTATACATAATGGCGATGATGTAACGTACACTGGCAGAAGAGGTCAATTAGAAAAATAAGCAGTTGAACATTTCTGCAGTATTTCTTGTACCTTTGGCAGATTGTGGAAAGTCCAACATAAGAATCTAATTTATTACACCATGACAGTGGCGCGGAGAAAGGTCACACAATCCTTATCTCAGGGGGAAAATCTGTCACTTAAATCGTTTGCTAAATCAAGTTCAGCTGAGGTTTGACAAAAAAGAGGAAAAAAAACGGCCCTTGTGACAGATGATGCTTGTTAGAATAAGACATTATAAATGTTTATGACGGGGTTGTGTCAGTGCTCATTGTGTCTGTGTCATGTACAGTCGTTCTTGCACGACAAATGAGGCTCATGACGGCATCTTCCTGGTTACATCATCTCTGCTGTGAACGGTGTTGCCAACCACAGTGGTACCTCGGCATACAAATTTAATATGTTCCGGAGGCGAGTTCTTAAGGTGAAAATTCATATTGCGGAACGCATTTTCCCATAGGAAATAATGTAAATACAGATAATCCGTTCCAGACACCCGAAAATATTACACATTTTCAACACTATAATCATATGTTTGCATATAAAAAAAAAAAAAACATTTAGAAAAAGCATGTAAATTAAGTAAAATATTAAATAAATAGGCATTAAACCTCATTTAACCTTAACTTATGATCCCTCTTGGCTTCATAAAGCAAACTGAAAGTGGCTCCCTTTTCTTCTTGCTACCGTCCTTGGCAAAATTCTTGTTACCCATAGTTCCATGTCTTTGCTAAATCTTGCACAAAATGCAAAAAAATTTGTGTAAACTTGCTTCTTTTCTCTGACGCTAACAAGTTTTAAATGGTCCTCCTGTTTTCACAACCAGATCTACACACAGCTGGGAGGACACGCAACCGGAAGTACATGTGACCAACTGGGATGCACATGTACCAAAAATGTTTCGTATGCAGAGGCAAAATTCTTGCAAAATTTCAGTTCTTAAGACGAAAATTTGCAAGGCCAAGGTTCATATGCCGATGTACCACTGTATTTTCAATGGAAAGTAGCTAAAGCCTAATGGAAAAGTTGCTCGATGTTGGTAAATGACATGCTACACTACACGCTAATTTGTGAGTGAGTTGCATCATCATGCAGTATTTGCCAAGCCATCAGCAGCAGACAGAGAAGGTTGCGTGCATAGTAATCAACATTAGGTCATTTCTTCCTCTATTCCTAGCGCCATATTGGTCTTCTCAGTGTCATGGTGACGTGTCCTCATGAGCTTAAACCTCCTGGTTGTGTCACTGCCACCAGGTTGTGAGTTTAACTTGCTCCTGATACTGTAATGCCACCTTTGGTAAACCAACATGAGATATGAAGCTAGACTAAAGACCCCTTGAAAGAAAGACCCTGCCCAGCATGCCCAGGTTAGACTGACCAGGAGCCACCACCTGGAAACAGACCTTGGAGTTGTGTAGTTGAGACGAGCCTCTGGCGAGAATGTGATGGACTGTCTTAGATGAATTAGATGCTTGAAAAGGCGACTTCTCCATTCGAATGAGTGACAGTGTGTGTGAGTGACATTCTTTTTCTGATTCTGTAGAAGGCGTTCTTGCTGGAGTTAAGAGTCCTCCAGCTTTTGCCAAGGAATGAGCAGTGCATTATGGGACTATAGGGATGGTGCTATGAGTTCACTACCTCTCAGGTCTGCACAGCTAATAAGTGCTGATGAGAGAACAGAGGTGCGGCCATGGAGCTGTCAGGACTGGCCTGTGTCCAACCATCTGTCCACATCTCTCTCTCTCACTCTCTCTCTCTCTCTCTCTCTCTCTCTATCTCTCACTCTCTCTGGCTCTGTTTCTCTGTGGCAGATTGAAACAGTTCGTCTACTTTGACACAAGGCTAGTTTATGACTTCACAATACAAAGTGCCACATCAGGCCCACATTTCCCCTCTCTTGCACCTTTTTAAACAATTGTCCAGTCTGACCTGATAAAAAAAAAATCCCTGGTGTATCTTATTTTCAGTGGCCAGTTCAGTTATGTAATGTATTTTTAATTACAATTGAATTCTGTTAAATTCAGTGTGTTTTAATGGTCATTTTAAACAAAATGTTTGTAGAAACTGGAAAATACGTTTAAAAAAAAATAAATCACTTGATAATAATAATAATAATAATAATAATATTCATTCATTCATCTTCTATACCGCTTTATCCTCTATTCAGGGTTGCGGGGACCTGGAGTCTATCCCAGGAGGCTTAGGGCACAAGGCGGGGTACACCCTGGACAGGGTGCCAATCCATCGCAGGGCACACACACATACGCACATTCACACACTCATTCACACATAATAATAATAATAATAACTAAAATAAATATAAGAAAACTAAAAAAGTTATATTAAAAAGTTTGTAATCATGAAACATGTTATAGTAAAGGAACTGTAAAGTCACAAATCTGTTTAGAATAATATAATAAAATAAATAAATAGTACATTTGTATGTGTGAGGGGTGTTCAAGTCAAACCGGGACCTGTACCGAAATTTCTGGTGAAGGAAGTCGGAAAACTGATTGACATTTACAGAAGACTTTAAGTATAGTACACTGATGAGTCTCTTAGTAAAACATTTGAAATATTTTAAAAGAAGGTCGTACACCTAAGAACGTCTGATCCTTGAAAAGCAACGGATATCTTGTTGCCACCTTGCGGAAGAGACGCATCGGTAATCAATCAAACAACCTTTTCACATTTCAGGGAGTTATTGCTACTTCTGATCTCACTCCAAGACATCTCCACATGTTTGGGACATTAAAGGAGTTCCTGGGAGGCCAGCGTTTCGGCTGTGAAGTCTGGCAGGAAGTCTGATCCTGGCTCTGGTGCACTGAGAAAACTTTCTACCATGATGGTATACAAGCACTAGTGAAACACTGGGATGAGTGCATTAGTGTAGCAGGGGATTATATAGAGAAATAAAGGCAGTTTTTAACTCTTAGAACTGTTATGTTTTTCTGCAGAATCCCAGTTTGGCTTGAACAGCCCTTGTGAAAACAAAGAAGCAAACAAACGAATGAATACAATAGTTCAAATTGTATTATTTTGCTCTTTCTCTCTCATTTTCTCAGAAAGGAGGCTCGGCTCATCTATGTGGACGGTTGCGCGTAGGTCAGGTGATCCTGGAGGTCAACGGGATGTCTCTCAAAGGCATGGAGCATCGAGACGCTGCGCGTGTCATCGCCGAGGCCTTTAAGACCAAAGAGAAGGACTACATCGATTTCCTGATCGACGACTTTAATGTTGCCCTGTAAAAGGTGACAGAAACATTACATGAACCTCGATAGACAATTGCACCTTATTAAACATGGACACCAGTGGACAGTAAGGACAAATACAGGAGGACTTGGGGCGAGCTGGAGTCCCACAAGTTAAAAATATCCTTCATCTTACCCAGTCACGCTGCCTGCTTTTTTCAGACTTTTTTTCAGGGTCACTGAAATGAGGTCCTGCTTTGCTTTCATGCTGTATTTGTGTCCCACCAGGCATCCGGGATCCATGCGTGTTTGTGAGGTAGGAATATGATAATAGGACAAGCGCCGAGGTTTCAGGTTGATTATTAAAATCCATCTTGTGGAGCAGCAGGAAAAACGAAAGCTTGAAATGACTCGCCTCTGCCCCGTGCTCAAGGACATCCCAGTGCAGACCGGAGATAGATGGAGAGAGCTAATGGATAGTGCTTAAAATCCACTTTGTCTGAGTATGAGCAATATGGGCGGCTGGTGGCTTGCCCTCATTCCGCTCCCTGTCCCATATTTTAAACAATGATGGAGAGTTTATAGCACTTCGGATGCCGCTGTGTACATGGGCAAAACAATGCTAGGCTTATGAAACGCTGAAGAAGACTGTTAGCTTGAATATCATTTCTCATGCAGTGCCAAAAAACGAATCTGACGCACAAATCACACATCACGACCTGACTCTTAGGAATGATTTATTTGTACCAGTCTAAATAATGGGACACACTTAAAGAACCGTTTAATACCGTATCGAGCCCTCTAGTGCCTGTGAGTGGAACTGCACGTGCGGCGGAAACATTGACAGACCGCTAGCCCAAACGGGTTCTTACCGAAATTATATACAACGAGTTGCAGTTCTGTGTCATAGCTGGGGGCGGAGCTTATTTCTAAGCCAGATAAAAGTAAAAAAAAAAAAAAAAAAACATCTAGATCTTTTATATAGAAAGTTTTTTTTTCTTTTAAATTATTTAAATATTAAAGATCTATCTATAAGCACTTTCATACATTATAACTGGCACCTTTATGGGAAACGATATTAAAAATGTGCATGATGGGATGTTACAGGCTGATGTTTGTGCACTTTAGGGAGAAACATTAAGAGGCTCCTCTAGCGAAAAAAAAAAGCAAAAAAAAACAGGTTAGCCTATTAACAGTAGGTAAAGGAGGGTCGAGATGAATATCTTCACCAGAGTTCGTATTACTTCATCACAGCCCATATTGGTGAGTTTGAATGATTCTCACCCTCAATATAGAGCAATATTAGAACGGTAAGTGATTTTTTTATTTTAAATATTTTTATCCTTAGTGAAGCAACACTATGGACAGTATTTATGACTGCAGTGTGTTATTGTTTGGGAAGTGCACTCTATATATCTTTTTTTTTTTTTTTGGTATCTTCATAAGAACTTGTAACAGTGGTTCTATGACTTTTGGAGACATAACAGCAGATCTTCAGTCAAGAGGTGACAATGTTAAAGACAACTAGTTAAGTAAAAAATCCTGATTGTCCTTCATTAGTCATGAAGCAATGTTTACATGCTTTTTTTTTTTTAACATACGAGGGCCGTTCAAGTCAAACCGGGACTTGTTATGAAATTTCGATTGCGATATGCGATTGGCATTTAAAGAAGACTTCAAGCACAGTACAGTGATGAGACAACTAGCCGCAGAAAATATTTAAATGGTGCAAACGTTTTTTTTAAAGAAGGCAGTAAGTCTGTGAATCATGATCCTGATCATATAATGTACAGTATCACCAACTTGCGCCAGGCACGCATCTGTGCGTCTGTGAGAACTGTTCAATCGTTAACGAATAGCACTTGCACATTACAGGAACTGGGTTGGGAGTTATTACCACATCGCTCGTACAGTCTTGACCTCGCCATTTTCATAGTTTTGGGAGTTCCTGGGAGGCCAGCGTTTCAGACATGAAGCAGGCAGTCCAATCATGGCTCCAGCATTCTTGGAAAAAAAAATTCTACCTTCATGGTGCTTCATTCAAGCACTAGTGAAACTCTGGGATAAGTGCATTAGTGTAGCAGGGGATTATATAGAGAAATGAAGGAAGAGTTTACTCTCATGTACTCTCAAAAGTCCCAGTTTGGCTTGAACGCCCCTTGTACAAATGACCAAACACATGGGATGTTGATCCGCCAGTTTAATCAGAAACTCAAGGAATTACTGTATAATAAGAGGACACATTTTTAGTGTCGTTCAACAACTCAAATTCTTCCTCTTTTCTCCTCTCACCCTTTCGAGCCCTTGCTCTTGTGAATCTCTAACAATCCTCAATTAGCCACAAAGGCTTTTCCATGCTGCTCAAAGTAACGAGAGATCTATTTTTTAGAATGATTTCTGACGAGATGATCGGATCATTGAGATGTTTATATCAGTATTTTTGACATCAGATATATAATTCACTTAGAATAAAAATTTTAGTTTTGTTGATATAAATAAATGCATGTTATATCCCCCAAATAGTCCTACAGTATATGAACATGCAGAGCATTATTGGAGCTGTATGTATTTATCAATTTCAGTCACCTTAATCATCATGCCTTTTGTATTCACAGGTATGATATCACGATTTCAAATGAAATCATTTATCGAAACATGATCCTGGTTCATGGATGTAATTAAAGCATCGACTAATAGGGTAGAACTGCCTCATTATGCACATAGTGCAATCTATTAAATAGATAATCCTACCTTTTTAGTTTATTTATTTATTTTATTTATTTATTTATTTTTGCAATGTTCGGGTCAAACAAAAGAAAGTGAATAAAATAGTTAATTCAGTGAGATGTAGGTGATATTACAAATGGTTTGGCTTTAAGAATATTAGGCTTTAATTAACAATCTGGCAACGCAGTAGTACAGTAGGTGTGCAGTTAGATTGAATATTCTACTGTTGCTTGAAATGTTCATGAATTATGGCACTTCGCAAAAACATGAATTAAAGGATTTAATAACTAAAAACTGAGGTTTGTCATCTGCATCTGATTTTGTATTATTATTATTATTATTATAGTGAGCGAGTGTGTATTTGTTGTAAATGTTGCTATACAGGTCTGGGTGAGTTTTTGGTGCCCCCATGTGTCTACATGTGCGTAAGAACAATTGCACACACTCCTGTTTCCACCACTCAGTTGATTCCTAACCCTAATCCTAAAAGAAATCACCTCTTTAACTCAAAGCAAGTCTTATTACTAACCAAACATTAATCCTAACCTTCAACAAATTCCTCTTATGAGGTCACATTAGGGGAAAATCTGAGTTGCCAATACAAAGATGGAAAAACTCAGGAAATTGTTCTCTCTCTCTCTCTCTCTCTCTATATATATATATATATATATATATATACACAGTATAACAAGTTAATTTTGAAAATTATTTTAAAATTAAAAAAAATTTGAAATTTAAAGATTCTTACTTATTCCTTTTCATTTCTGCAAAGAAGTATATTTCTTTCATAACGTATGTCATGCATTGTTCTTATTATGGGGACATACTGTAAAAATAAAGCAAACATATGCCCACACACAAACATCTTTTTATTACCAATGAGTGCCCTGTTGCATTGAGAAAAATAATTTAGAATTTATAATTTTGTTTACAGAATGCATGATTAAGTTGTAATCTACACTTTAAATTGTAATCTACAATAAATAAGGACAATGTCAAAAGAAGACAAAGCAGACCATGTGACAGCCATTTAAGGAAATGGACTAAACTAGAAACAAAGTTCGAACAAGTACGAGCAATATAAACACAACTCTTTTAATTTAACAATTCCACAAAATCTACAAGACACACAATGCTAAAGGCTCAAGAATTGAAATAATAATAAATCCACAGACATGAACGAGTATCCATGAAACATGTCTGTTAATACTAAGAAAATACAAATACTAACTACAAATTAGATATGGTTAAAAAAAATACTAGTGATTAAATTTTTAGAATTTAAGGATTTGTATGCTCGATCAAAATTTAGTTTCAAACTCTTTCTAAGAATTATATAATTTGTCAGTGCTTGATATCTACTCATGTTACTCATCTACTCAGTAACTCCACTGATGCATGATTGCTCACCTCAACTCACTGTTATATTTAGCTGAATTGTTATATTCAGATGAAAGAGGAGGTTGTATTGATTCACCCTACGTGACAAGTTATGTAAGTGAAAATTATGAAAAGCATCAAGTGGCAGATCTAAACTGTCCAGTTTGCCTTTGAGAGCTTTTTTTTCTTAATACAATATATCAACCATATTAGAGATATATTGAATAAATGATTAAATGTAAACTTTAGCACAGATATTAAGCAAAGTTTTTTTTTTTTTTTTACGCAGGCAGCAGGAGTACATCTCTGTGATGTTTGTAAAGTAAACCTACACAAGCGATCAACTTTTTGAAAGAGCTTTGAACATTTTAATGAACATAAATACATTTTTAAAATATGTTCCCGGACAGGGAGTGAGTCTGTGGGTTGAGTATCTTCACCTCTTTTCCATTGACGTACAGTATTGCTGGAGGTTTTTGTTTTTTTGTTTTTTTAATGGAAAAACATCTATCCGTTATATATTTGATTAATTGTGAGTTGGGTTTTTAATAACTTTTTAAAAATTTATATTTTCTAGTTCCACGTTTAACTGTTTTATACATTACCCACAGTGCCATTCGACTAGGTGCTATAGTGGTGCAGTGGAATGGGGGATGAACTAAACCCCTGGGAATTTTAAACCACAGACTAGGAAGATGTTCAACTTAAAATTCAAAACATGACATTTTATCACTATGGCTGCTCAGAGAATCAACAGTAAAGCACAAATTAGCAGATATACAGTATCTATACTTTTATCCATTACAGAACCTCTGTAGTCCAACTAGGGGCATGGGCAGGCCAATAGTGACCATTGTCCTGTATATACGGTATAGTTTAGACCGATCAGTGATAACATTAACACCAAAATCATTAACACATTAACGCTGATTAATGTTCAATTATATCCCAAGAATCATGGGCACACAAGGCTCACCCATGCCCCCAGGGACCAAAGGCTAGCCTGTCTGGTCCATGTAGCACAAACCGCCAATAAAGTCAATGCCGGCCATGATAGAAAGGCATCAGAACAACCAGTGCACCACATCCAACCATGGGGCCAAGCGAGCAAAGAGCCCAAGGCCACTATCCCAGCCTCTAAACTCTACAGATCCCAATCTGATCAAACACTCAAAGGATGATCTAGACCAGGGGTCTTCAAATCCAGTCCTGGAGAGACAGTGTCCAACACAATTTGGTGATTCTTCTTCTCAAACACAGCTGATTTAACTAATCTGTTAATTACTAGGTTCAGTGGGTGTGTTTAGGTG
>JAQMYL010000014.1:18413737-18436010 GCA_030014365.1 Clarias pachynema | reverse complement strand
GTGGGTGTGTTTAGGTGTTGGTGAATTACAAACTGTGCTGGTCACTGGCCCTCCAGGACTGGATTTGAAGACCCCTGACCTAGACGAACAACCCGACAACCCACTACACTCAAAGGTTCTGCCGCCAAGGTCCTGATGCCAGGGTCTTGTGGAGTCATGCCCCAAGGGGCCAGAGCTGCCCAAGTGGCACAAGGGGAACCTACACAATACTGGGCTTAATGTTTTGAGTTTCGAGTAATGTTATGACAGATTAGTGTGCTTGTGCTATTTGCTCCACATATCACTTTAGGTTTAAGACTGTACTGTAAATACATCGTTTATTACGCTTAGCATGCTACAGTACATTGTTGACCAACAAGGAACGTGTCTAGGATTCTTTTTTACCTTTGTAGCCTGAGTGCACTGAATGACATAATCCCAAATTCATGTTTCAACCTCCACTTCAAGACGGTGATGCAGCAAACCTTTCGTTCTTTAGTCTGTCCAGGTTTTTGACCTTCCCATCTGTACGATCTGCGCAAACAGATCAGCTTCCAAAGCTTCAAGTTTCACGCTAATAATGTCACGCTTGTCATCTTGTAGAACTCTAACTAGCTGAGCCGTGTTTTTGACACAACACAGAACAACTGTAGCAAATAGCTGCATTACATTGCATTCCGATACTATATTGGATTTCTCTTTATTATGAACTTGAACGGCACCGGAATATGGAAAAAGTGAAAACTTTTAACTTTTGCAAGGACAAAATAACACATAACAAAGGATCAAAGGATGGACATGTAGTTGGTAAAGTGCCTCAGTCTTCAGCGGTGACCTGGTCCTCTGGAGCTGCGTTAGGGTCCAGGAAGTCCGGGTGCTGCAGGTCCTTTAAGTACTTACTAGGAGTGATGATGTGTGTAGAACCTGAAAAAAAAAATGCATGCATGATGTTTAAACTCTAAATTAAGTGAACAGAGTGTAACAGAAAAGAGTACAACATCGGAGCGGCTTCATCTCTTACAGTATTACATGGACGAGGGATAAGAAAATGACTGTCTATAGCTGCTGTAAAAAAAAAATTGCCTGTTTTCCATAAACTACTGCATCAATCTCGAATTCGAAATCAGGAACAACAGTGCTTCTCTAGCCAACACACTCAGTCTTACTCTCTTCTTTACAGACCTTTAATATCCTTATACAAGCACTTGAGGAATCGAGGATTTGAAATGATCTCCTGTTATGCTCGGTCACGGAAAAGGACCAGCACTTTTTCATTGCTATTTACTTTAGCCGTCGTTCTTGACATTTGAACTTTAAAGGGCATTCAGGTGTCACATTCCCCCGAGCATTTAGTCTCCGCTACCCATCTCACCAATAAGAGCCTCCCATTTGCCGTTGGCCTGCGTGACCTCATAGGCACAGCGCATTTCGCTGTAGGTCACGCCCCCGATGATGAAAACGATGACCCGAGGACCTGTTCGCATTTCTCCTGGGCTTTTATTCTTGTGCCAGTTCCCATACCGCGCACTGCAGCGAGAGGAAGATAGCATCAGTAAAAAAAAGTAAATAATGTGTTTCTGAGATTGTACAGTATGTGTAGAATTTAATCTTACCTGGTAGCTGTTGTGGTTTTGCACGAGGCAGTTCGTGTCGAGATGTACGGATATTGCTTCGGATCCAGTTTGTCTTCAATAGCATCCTGTAATAATGGATAATTTTTATTTTTTTTTAAATGTGGCACAAAAGAAAAGATAGATTTGGGGTCATATTTCAAATTTATTAGGTTGCTATACCTCCATGATGTCTTTAACCAGAGGAGTCCATCTGGAGAGCTGGTAGGTCTGTTCGCTGATGCGTTCCTTACGATCAGCTTTCTTCTTTCGTGTTGTGGATAGCTACAGTAAAAAAAAAATAAAAAAAGATGCAGTGCTCTCAGTACCTTTGCATACAGTACAATTAGTGCCAGAAATATGCTATACACCATCAGCCATAATATATATATAAAAAAAGTTTTTTAATTTTTTCCCCTGATTTTCTCCCAAATTTAGTCGTACAGGTGTCCAATTCCTTCTCGTCACAAGGGGGCTCCCACATTATGGCTACTACTACCAGACAAGGAGGGCCACAGACTATCACGTGTTTCCTCCGAACCACGTGACGCCAGCCGACTGCATCTTTGCGAACCGCTCACTCATGCACCATTGGAGGCGGCGTGACACACTCGGAGGACAGCGCTATCCGTTCATCTGAGCTTGCGCTGTCCGCTATCCGAGCTTGTGTGAGCTCACAGACGTCCAGGATTGGCTGTAGAGCTCCATAGGGCCTCTGGGGATGTGCTGTGGTGTCTGGCATCAGGATCTAGGGAGTTTGGAGGCCATTTCAGTGGCTTTGCCTGCTGGAGCCCGTGTATGGCGGGCTGTGGTGGACTTGGTGTCTTTTTATCGTGACTTTTTTTTCTTCTGTAGGATCAGACCGGAAGCGCTGGTCTTTGGTTCCCGCGGGCATGGGTAAGCCTTGGATGCCCATGATTATGCCACGAGTTTGGTAATCTGGTGGCAATCAGCGTTAATGTAACAATCTTATGTGATGTTAACATTATGGCCAATCGGTGCATGGTTGCATGGTTGTTATTTTATATACAGTATATATATATTTTTTTACTTAGGCAAGATTCTATGGTATGTAGGAAGTGTTTTATTCTTCTTATACCACAGGAATCTGCTAATCATAAAAATCTTATGCTGTATTCATTAAAGAATGACACATCATACTTTTTATACACTTATAATTTGTATCGTAACATTGGTAATGTTTAATGTTGATCATTTATGTTGAAAACTTAAAGGAACAGCATGTTAAACTAGCTTATTATAGCTTGGGGTACAAGCTAACGCGATTAAAACTGTTCAGCTTTATGCTTATGGATGGATGGATGGATGGATGGATGGATGAATAGGCAGATAGTAAAGGTAGTAAAGGTGCTCAGAAGTATAGTACAAATATTGATCTTGTGCACCTTACAAGGTTGTGGGTTAAATATGTCTAAATGCAGTAAATATTATATAACATTAAAATGTTACCAGTTGCACTGGTGTAAGAAACTCTACTCTGTATAATACTATAGCTGTGTGATTCTGTATGATGTGAGAAAGATAGTCACATGCTGTAGATAAGCGAGATCTCAGCCAGTCGAACAGCATCTACGTATAACATCCACATGAACCGGCTTGGTGCCATGGATACCACACTGCAAGCTTCCATATTTGCATGACATCATCATGTTTCTCCATGGAAACAAATGTGCTTTACTTGTGCAAATACAGTACTTGCTGACATTTGGCAGAGTGACATGAAAACCTGCTATCCAGAGATGTTTCAGCCTTGACTGACCGATGATGAATATGTATGAAATGTTGCTGTGTTGCCATGTGCATAAACACAATTCCAACTTTATCTCCAATAAGGCTAGAACCGAGTGGGTCAAACTCACTTCTGAGATGATGGGCACTCCCATATGAGCCATGTTGGAGATGATGTCACTGTCTTCTGGAGGGATCTGTGCATGCTGTAGAAGTTTACACAGGTTCTCCTCAGTCACACCTAAAACACACATACACATAAACACACGCCTAAAAATTTTATATTGAATGAAGGGTTTTAGGATTTATTTTGATCCAATACATAGGACTCGGACCGTTTTTGAGGAAGATGTAGAGAAGAATAATGCGGATCTTGTCGAAAATGGTGTTGTTGGCGTCCAGGAGGATGGGCACGATCGCTCTCATGGGATCTTTCAGCTTTTCTCCTTCTGCATCGGCCCCCATGGCCAAGTCCTGTTGAAGACAGAAGGGTCAAAGAAAATGGACAAGAAGAACTTTTCTCAGCCTTCATGAATGCATTCTGCAGCTTTCTGAATAGGCTTCTGAGGTTTTTATTTTCACTTCATGACTATGAACCATGAAACATGACTATTACCATTTACCACAAGTCATGATGCTTATGACATGTCAGTAATCATTATCAGTTAGTCTGGTTCTACAGGATGTGATTTCAGTCATCTTTTTAGGCTGCTTTCTTATTAGGCAGGATTAATTCGTACCATGCCAGGGTATGAGACTATCCAAATATCTTGTACAACGAACTTTGATAACGGATTATACTCACACAAATCATATCAACATAAACGCTCAACATGACAGTAGCATGTGCAGTTGCATATCTAGACAAAGCATTTAATGTGTGGTTATATCAATTAATCCTAATGCTGTTTTAATACACTTATATGTAATATGTTTATTAAATGATCTACAGTTGGACGCACTGTATTTGTAGCTGTTTTTGTAAGTTTTACATAATCTTAGACGAGTTCACTCTAACAAAACTGCTGGAACCTTGCCTGCAGCTCTCTTTAGTCACAAGGGCACTAAATGTCACACTAAGCTCACGCATTTTATCTCAAAATTAAAGAATAATTTTATATTGTGTGGGATTTTGTTCCCCTGCAACAGCAAAATTGGGTAAAAAAAAATCTAAAGGCAACTTAATCCTGTTTATTTGTTTTGTCTCTGAAAATCCTATAAGTTTTATTTAAAAAAGTAAGGAAAAGTTAAAAGCTTGCATGATTGAACGGCTGTAGAAGAGTGTTTCTTATGGAAAGCAAAATCATTCAGTACTTAAAAACTCAATTGGCCATTGGATAAAGTTTTTCCATGTCATTTACATTTACATTTTATTCATTTATTTATGAATCATTACATTGGAAAAGTCAGTGAAGTTCTAAGGCGGCACGATGGCCTGGCACCAGGGTCAAGGGTTCGAGCCCCCTCGTTGGGTCTGTGTATGTTCTCCAGGTGTTTGGTCAGTTTCCTTCGGGTACTCTGGTTTCCTTCCAAAGTCCAAAGATATTCAGTGTATTAGTATATAAGTGTGCGAGTGTGTGCATGCTGTTGCCCTGCAATAGACGCATCCAGGGAGTACCCTGTATACCTAGTGCTCCTAGTCCTCTGGAATAGGCTCCAGGCCTTCTGCAAGCCTGTACAGGATCAGAGTGGTTTTCTTGTCTGTTGCTCAGAAATTTAAAAGAATCATGAAACCATGTTCCAGGAACTAAATTTGAACCTGGATGCTCTGATGAAAATACAACGTTCTTTCAGCCGCTTCCGTTAAGGGGTCGCCACAGCGGACCATCCGATCCGCACAGAACTTAGCACTTCGAGTTTTACGCCGGATACCCTTCCTAACACAACCCTCCCACTGAAAATGCTCTGAGAAAATGTGAGCTGATGTTTTGAGTGAGCGAGAGAGAGAGAGAGAGAGACTCTACCTGCTCCACGCGGCAGAGTTTGTCCACCGTGCCCTGGTAGTGCTTCATGCAGTCCTCTGCCAAGTGCAGGTGAGTAGAATACTGTAGAAAGAACACAGAACATGAGACCTGCCTGATTCATCCTGAAGTTTTACTTCTGCTTAGAGCTTCTGCACTTTCTACTGCTGTATTTAATGCCACATGGATACACTTAAGAGTTTCACCCTTGGTTCTGTGAATAACCTCATCTGACTATTGTGCATTTGTACCATCTGGTAACTGCTGCTTAGGAGAATGTTGCTTTACCTTGCTCAGTTCTTTCTGATACTGCGGCATCTTCTTCAGCATCTGGCTCAGCTCCTTTAGAGTGGTCTGTAAAGCACGCAACAAGGTAAACAAAGTCTAGCAACTGAAATAGCGTTACTGTAGAGGTATAAGAGAGAGTATGGTGAAAAGTGCACCTTTTCTCCTGTGGTCATCTTTTTACTAGAAGAGAATTCCTTTAGCGATTTTGTCACAGCCCTGTGAGCAGGAGACGGAGAGAGAAAGCATGAGCGGACCTGAAATTACGGGGCATTTAGCTTCCACTGAGTAGATATTGGCGGCGTGTTGGCTTAGTGGTTAGCACTGTCGCCTCGCACCTCCAGGGTCCACCTTCGATTCCCACCTCTGGGTCTCTGTGCATGGAGTTTGTATGCTCTCCCCGTGCTTCGTGGGTTTCCTCCGGGTAGTCCAGTTTCCTCCCACAGTCCAAAGACATGCAGATTAGACTAATTGGCGTTCCTAAATTACCCCTAGTGCGTGAATGTTAACTGGAGGTCCTACCATGGTCGTAAAATGGGAATAAATACAATGGTAATTACCATTGGACTCCATGCTCCCTAGTTGGACTATAAAGGTTTGTAGATGGATGGATGGAGTTAATATTGCACCTAGTGGTCAAAAATGAGAACTGCAACAAATACTAATAGGCGCCCACTGGGGCAGGGATCTCGGTGCTCCATGCTAGGATGAGAAGTAGTAGACAGTAGACATTTGATGATAGAATTGCCACTACTAGGTCAAATTATAAGTAAATGTAAGTGCAGAAAATGTGTACAAAGTGATACCAAAACCTGGCAACCCTGGTTAATAATATTCGTCCCAGTAAAGAACGCAGGTCGAACAGCTAAAAGAACTCAACCTGCTCCATTCTTTACACCTGGGGTCATTCTCAAAATCCACTTGATAGTCGCAGAAGTGTGACACCCTTTTGACTTAATACCTCCCTCCCACCTGAAAATTAGAGAAATCATAAAATGGACACTTTGTTCCCACCATGTTCCCATCCTGAACCGGCCCTTAGACTTACGTGGAGACTTCAGCGATGTGTTTGTGCCTGAGCGTGACCCAGAGGTCATCATCCTCATCCAGCAACACTTCCTTTATACGAGTGTCTCCCATTCCGGTTGTCTCATACCTGATTCAGAGACACACAGCAACACTAATCACTAGTACTATTCACTTCTTTTTTAGGAAAAGAATGCCATGAAGCATTAACAGTGTCTTTATAGGGACGCTAGTTTACTTATAGACATCATTCTCGATGGGCAGCAGGTCGTAGGCCATTGCCTGGAATGTGAGCTCGTGTAAGACTGGAGAGACAGGATCAAATCCTCGGTCCAGAATCAGCAGCTGAGTGCGGGCTTTATCTGGTCCCTGAGAGACGAAGGGATAAAGAAGAGCGATTGACCACAAGATGAGAGATGGATCGAGAGATGAGATTGAACTGACTCACTTCACAATTTGTTCCAGCTGAGTTATTTGCACAATGAAGGATAATTTGTTCTGGTGGTGTGCATAATGGCTCTTTTAATTTCCCTGACTCACCTCGCCCATAGTGGGATCATCGGCTTTGTAGCCATCCAGTTTGTCCTGCAGCATCTGAGCCAGAACGGCACTGTCTTTATACTCTCTGAAAAATGACAGAAATTGAGATACAATGCTGTTATTAAAACTAGAGATGAACAGATTTCTCAATGTCATGCGTCGTGCACTCGCATCAGCCTTTTGACAAATAAGATGACATTCACAGATGGCCAACGGTTAAATTGGTGTTGGTTGCATGTTATTTCTGCATTTTCAGGGAAGATCCAGTAGTTGGTGAAATTAGTTTAGATTAGATTAGATTAGATTGATAAACTTTATAAAAAAATAAATAAATAAATAATGCATTATAAAATAATATAAAATAAACGTTATGGTCTTTGTGCATGTATAAAGCAAATGAAATACATTTGGCATCTAACCAGAAATGCATACGTGGCCTATTTACAATAAATAATACATTTTAATAAATAGAGAGGGTGGGTTCATACAGTATGTACAGAGGTGTGAATATCTTACGTAAAGAATATGCAGTAGTTCATAAGAATAGGGTATATATGGTAATGGATATAATGCCTTATTGATGTAATAAATAATTGATAACAGGGAACATGTGCAGGTGTGGTTTCAGAGAAGAAAATGTCAGCTGTGTGGGAGGATTTTACTGTCTCTGAGAAAGATCATTGATATTTAATTCGTAAGAGCTCCAGTGATATTTCAAGAGGAGGTACTACAAGCAAAAATTTAGTTTTTGCAAAAATCTTTTGTTTTTCTAATCACTTTTACATTTAATTACATTTCATTTGTGTTTCATGAAAATGATGATTTTTGTTGGGCTATGTCCTGTAAGATGTAAGTACAGTACTGGAGAATTCGTCTTATTGAGAAGGTAGTTGTATAGGAGGCTAAAAAGGCATTTGAAAGTTTTTTTTCTTTTTCGTCACGTGAATAATCTATTGTGTAAAGGAAGGTCAGAATAAACCCAAATTTGAATGACCGAAGTTGTGCTCATTCAAATACAGTGTGATGAAGGGCTTAAAAAAAGAGATTTTTAATACAGATATTTTTTTGTTTCCCTGGCACAAACGATGTAATAAATAAATAAACACAAAAACAACAAAAAAAAAATCCATATCAACATTAATCAAATTAATATTTTACCATTAATATCACAATCAAATTCCAAAATATGGCAATCCTTCCATCTTGTAATTAAAACCAATTTACAAAGCTGATACACAAGACTTATGCTGTTTGAATCTGTGTGAAAATAGAAACTTGTTCTTTCACAACCTAATTTAGATTTTGCAAATATATCACCTTGATAGCAAACACTTGCTTTTCAGCAGCTAAAGGTGAATGTAAGACTGATGGAGACGTGACAGTATTTAAACTGATAAGCGACCTAATTAAAAATAGCAAAGACCTGTGTTTAATTAGCTGGCCTGCTTTTATAAATAATTTAATAACATAAAAATGAAATCAGATCCACCATCAGAACCATCATTAAAACAAATTTTTCCATTAAACTATCCCTATTGGTAATAAGTGATAACAGTGGATACAACATTAAAACATAGCTATACATGTGTACATTTATAATGTATCATATATATATAAATAAAATAGAGGTTTTGTCTGTACATTGGTTAGAACTCACTCTTTGCATGATATCTTTACTTGCTCATACATTAGAGGACACCAGTCTCAGAATATTTTCTGTCTATATGTCAATTCAATTCAATTTTACATGTATATATGTCTATCTGTCTGTCTGCATGTCTGTATGTCTGTCCAGCCAGAATTTGTCACAGCATCACACAAAACTGGCTGGACAGAATTTAATGGAACTGTGCCATTCCTTCGGTATTTGGCTGAAGTTAAACCTGCACCATAAACAAAATCAAAATGTTGAGTAGAAGTGAAGTTATGAACAGTTATGTGGCAGATTTAATAATCTACTAATGCGCTACTTGCTCGATGTAAACACACACCTGCGCTAATAGAAATTAATTAGAAAAGCTAAACTGAATATTTTTACTGGGATTAGTTCATACTTTCACTTGGGCTGAAATAACAGCGCTGAAATGGTATAAGTGCAAATTGTAACCCACTGGAGTCGTTTTAAGACAAAACTTTTTCCGATCTACTTTTTCCATTTCTCATCTGTGATTCGCTCCGATTACCGAACAGGGAGTGTATCTGACTGATGACGAGAGCAGTTTACAACTTAGTGTAAACAAGGCATAAGATACTCAACCTTACAACGTGTTAGTTCTTTGTATTAATAAGTTATGCACATACAGAGTTCTGCCGTACAGAAAGACACACAGACATGTACGTAGGCTTCAACCTGAGATTAAAATATCACTGATTACATTAAAGCTGATCAGATTATTTTTAGCGTTAACCTTTTAACTATTTCTACAAATAATTTTCCCATCAGTGCTAGTTCTTTAATAAATAGAAAAGGGATTATTGTCAAATTGCTGTGATAAAAGATCAAGGTGTGGAGTTATAAAAGATATTCAAACTGCTTTTTACTGCTCTATTATTCCTAGAGCTTTCTTTTGTAGTATTAATGAATTATGGCTCTGGCATGAGACTGAATACTTTATTGTGTTACTGTAATGAATGGTAGGCAAATGTAGGCTCAAATGTCTCCACACTGATTGGATTATAAGACATGTTTGATCTTGTGGGGACATTTTGCTCGTCTTTATGAGAAACTACCTAAAAGAACTAAAAGCTTTCCTGTTCTTTGCTGATATTAAGATTAGGCTTAGATTTAGTCATATTTATCTAATAATGTCAGTGAACATTATTCCTCAAGGTTAATAAGACAAATATAAGTGTGTGTGTGTGTGTGTGTGTTCTCACCCTCTGTATCTAACAGCTGGGTATTCTTTCAGGGTGGCACAGAGGGTGGCAATCTGCTCAGCCAAGCGCTCCAACATCTGGCTTTTTACATCTGCTTTAAACGGGCTGTAAAAGTCCTGAAAGGCATTGACTCTGTCCACAGAGAACACCTAGAGAACCACATAGAAAACTCCATGGACTGTATACACACCCTGCAAGTATTCTCAGTAAATAGTAATAAGGCTAAGTAGAGAAACTGAACTGACTCCTTGTTTTTACAGTCTGTTACTAAAAGAATGTCAAATTATTGCTAGTAATATGATGTTCTTAACCACTGGGAATACTTTACATTACAGTACAGTAAAAGGATGTTATACTTATAATATAAGGAACTATGCTGACAGCCTAAATGGGAATGATTGTAGTACAAAAATGGCCACCTGAGTCCATACTATTATCTGTTAACAAAATAGTATAATGCAAGGGGTGTTCAAGCCAACCTGGAACTTGTGATAAAAATTTCTCTTGAATGAAGCCATAAAAGACTCTTAGCTGCGGTAAGACGTGAATTATCCAAACGTTTTATAGAAGGCCCTAATGATGGTTGCCACGTCCCACTTATAGTCCAGACCTTGCTCCAAGGCTTTTCCACATGGTTGTGCCATTAAAGGAGTTCCCGGAAGGCCAGCGTTTCAGACATTAAGCAGGCAGTCTGATCACGGCTCCAACCTACCGAGGAACTCGGCTGGGAGTTATTGCCGCACCCCTACACAGTCTCAACCTCACTCCAAGCCATTTCCACATACAGTAGTTGGGCTGTTAGAGGCGTTCCTGGGAGGCCGGTGTTTTAGACGTATAGCAGACCGTCTGATCATGGCTGAGAAATCTTTCTACCTTGATGGTATCCACGTTTTTACTCTCAGAACTGTGTTCTGTTATTCTGAACAACCAAAAGTCCCGGATTGACTTGAACGCCTCACATAGAGTTAAATTATTGTGTTTGAGATTTTTTTTCTTTATTTTTTATATATGTTTTTTTTCCCCAAAGTTATTTGTATATATATATTATACAGAATAATATTGTAAAGTGAAACACAAGAAGTAAAATAATAACTAATAATTAGTTAAGTAGCAGATCTCCAGGAGCTTTAAGACTTTAAGTAATTATTGCTCAGTTCATAAATAACTAACAAATCATGATTTCATGATTAATTATTAAAAATTACCCATCAGGCATTATTAGTTAATTAACATTAATTAATTAGACAATAACTAATTAATTATTTCATTCCTGCTTAGTCTCTGCATAGTAACCTTGAGCTATCGAACAATACTGTACAGTGTGATGGGGAACATAGATGAGCCCAAATGACGTACAAGTAATAGAGGATACAAAATCTGTTTTTTTTTTTTTTTTTGTGTATAAAATACCTGAGGTCGGAATTGAGAAGGAAACCCCACATGAAAACATCTGGATGGAGAATAGGAAGATTCTGCTACACAGCAAAATTCCTAGTGTTGAATTAACACTCTGTGTCGATATAGGTCCATTTGGACTCATATAAACTCTGAAAGGCTGAAAACAGTGGGGATTTTTCAATATACGAGTTATGACTTAGAATACACCAAAAAGATTATCCTTAATCCCCATCACTGAAAAAAGCAGATAAACCAATCGACATAAGAACCTGGACTGACTGAGATTTACCCAGGTGTCTTTTTAAACTCTGTCCAATATTAACTGATTTTCTGGAAGCCCATCCTTCCCCCCCCCACCTTGTGTCACCAGGACAGCTCTGGCCCCTCGGGGCATGACTCCACAAGAGCTTTGTGGGTGTGAAGTGGTGTCTGGCACCCGCACCCAGCACATACTTTAGGAGCTGCGGATTTTGGGGTGTTTGCCAATGACCCTGTCACCTGTTTACTGGTATACAATTGATAATCAGTGTTACTGTGTTAAAGATTTATTCTGCTAATGTTATAGCTGATTGATGTATTTGAACTGTTAAAAATAGTCAATTTTTTACCCCATTTTTACCCCATAAGTCAAACACCCTCCAACACCCCACTAGAACTATGCACTTCTGGGTCACCTAGTTTGGACTAATCTTCTAATGAGTAGTAGATTAACACATGACCAGTAACCTCCTCTATGTGTGGAACAATCTGACCCTCCTTCTCTCTCACACTCTCGTAATACACTGCCCTATATAATGTCACATGACCATGAACTGTCCCAGATTTAAAGACTCTCACAGTCCCACTGTCTGTCTCTGGCTGGCTTGATGGCAGGACGTTAGCCAATGGGATGCAGGATTAGGGATGAGTTAGGGCCGGTCACTGCAACTAGTCTGAGGATTTATTATAGAGGATGAGAGCAGGGGATTGAAGAAAAGCCATCTGGAATATTGCATCATTAGAGCAGCGCTCCTCTGTTCACACTGTGCAGACGCTAACCTGTGACTCATAGGGCAGGAAGGCAGCGTTAATCTCAGTCAGGGTCTTTATCACTTTGGCTGCTCGGGATTTAGTGAGGAGGCTGAACAAAGAGTCTGGGACCGCTGGAAAAAAGGAACAAAACGTTTGATTGGAAATAGAGTTTAAAAAAATCACCCCAAAGAGCTGTATTATTCATAGTACTACATTGTTTTTCCAACTATGTTGGTTCTTTCTTTCTTTTATTTCTCTGTATTTCTTTTTTCATGCATCCTTTTTAACCTTCTGGTAAACCTTTCCCATTAACCATACCTGCATTCCTTCACTCCTTTCTGTTTCTTTTGTATCCTCCCATTCTTTCTTTCTTTCTTTCTTTCTTCAAGTCTTTCTTTCCTACTACTACTTTTCTTTCTTTCTTTCTTTCTTTCTTTCTTTTCTTCCTACTATTTCTTTCTTTTTTCTTTCTTTCATTCCTTTTTTCTTTGTATTTCTTTATCCATGCAACCTTTATAACCTTCTTTCCTTTCCCATTAATCATACTGTATCTTATTTTCTTCATTCATTTCTTCTTCTTTCGTTTCCTACCTTCCCTCGCTTCTTTCTTTCTCTCTTTCTTTACTTCTGTATTTCTTTGCTTTCAACTTTATATTAAGCCCATTAATTTCCCAGTATCATACAGTACATTCTTCATTCCATCCAATCCTCCCTTCCTTCTTTTTTCTTTCTTTCTTGCTTGCTTTCCTACTACCTTTCTTTCTTTCTTTCTTTCTTTCCTTCAGCCTTCTGTTATACCTTTCCCATTTATTATACCTTCCGATTTCTTTCTGTACCTTCCATCCTTCCTTCTTTTCTACTTCTGCATTTCCTTTTTCCATGCATACCTTTCAACCTTCCATCAAACATTTCCACTTGTTTCGTCCTTCCTAGGTTCCTTCCATCTTTCTTTCCTTACCTCCCACTACCTGTCTTTTTTTAAACTATAGAAAAAAAAATTAAATGCTGGTTACTGGTACAGGTTGCATGCCGGACCTATTGATCACAAGTTGTCTGGGTATTACTGTAAATGGAACTCACTGATCAGCAGCCCAGAGCCTCAAACCCCTGATCAATCACTGCTCCACCATATACTGCAGATACTGACATGATGTACAGTACGTATACAGTACCAACTCTTTTAGAGACTCACCATCTGTGAAGAAGACATGAGCTCCTTTGTATGATGGAGCACGGGGATCTCGGAAATCATTAATGAGTCCCTCGACAGACTGTGAAAACAAATACCAGTCACAGACATAATAAAAACAGGATGTTCACTGAAAATATGAAACTGGAAATGTTAATAACTAGCTACTGTTATGTAATCTCCAGGCAGGTGACAAATTTAAGGAAAAGCTGGTGAGTAAGGTGTTGGGCCACCATGAGCTGCCAGAACAGCTTCAATCTGCCTCGGTACACAAATGATGTACACATTTATTCTGCTTTGATTATAGTGTAGAAGAGAATCATCATCTAATCTAATGCTCCAAAATCATAGTGTCATAAGGTTTTTATTTTGACAATTACATTAAGTTCATGCAAAGAGTCAATATTTGCACTGTTGACCCTTCTTTTTCAAGACCTCGGTAATTTGCCCTCAGAATTTTGTCAGTTGGTCAGAATTTGTGGCTTTTTGTTTGTCCACCCGCCTCTTGAGGATCAACCACAGGTCTGGGGAGGTTGCTGTCCATGAACCCATGATTTCAGTGTTTTGTTCCCCGAGCCACTTCGTTATCCTTTTTTGCTTTATTAAAGCAAGGTACTCCGTCATGCTGGAAAAGGCATTGTTCTTCACCAAACTGTTCTTGGATGGTTGAGAGAAGTTACTCTTGGATGAGAGTGAGCCCACTCCCTTGGCTGAGAGGCAACCCCACGCATGAATGGTTGCTTTACTGTTGGCATGACACAAGACTAACGGTACCGCTCACATATTCTTCTCCGGAGAAGCTTTTTTCCGAACCCATAAACAATCATCATCAAACAGGCATTCATCAGAGAAAATTACTTCACTCTAGTCCTTGCTTCACACCCTGCAGGCTATTTGTAAACGCCAGTTAGCCTAATCATCTGCATGTCTTTGAACTGTCGGAGTAAACCCACCAAGCACGGGGGGAGAACACGCAAACTCCATGCACACAGACCCGATGTGGGAATAAAGCCACTGTGCCACCTTACCTTTAGTCCATCAGTCCAGTCCAGGTCTAGAAACACAGAAGCAGCTTTTTAAAAAAATTATATTTGTGTCATTCTGTCACCCAGCTTGTTGTTCCTCCTCTTACTATTAAGCTTAAGACAGACATCACTGTAGTCGATGTTCTTTTTGAAAACCAGCCCTGTTCGGTATCTGTATGACAAAGCAACGTGCTGTGATAATAAATGAGCTTTTTATATTCTTAACAGTATCATGTGCACACCTGGAGGCATCTCCCCACAGTTACTCAAGATTTTCCTTTAATTTGTCACCCATCAGTAACTACATTCTAATAAAATACAACATAATATTACTTTATATATTATATACCCTCTCCACATATAGCTTATGTATCCAGATCATGTATAACTACAGTATATAACAGCTTCATAACATAAAGAACCACTAAAACCACTTATGACCAACTTATTAAATATGATGAAACTGATGATAACAACCTCATCAGTTGGGGATAAAAGATAAATAGCCTCCATGGTGGGAAGGGGTTCACGGCGTTTAGTGATGTCCTCAACAACTGCAGCAGAGAAAGAAAAAAGAACAAAAATATACTTAATAACACAACTGGGAATAGAGTGTAAAATAAGGTGTCTGAGATGCTGCAAGTGTGTTTGCGTGTATGTGTGTGTGTGTGTGTGTGTGTGTTTGTGTGTGTTCGTTTGTCTGTGTTTCTCTTTATTCTGATTTACACTCTGCTTTTACATACATAAAATTCAAGCACTGTTTTCTTCATAAAGCGACAACCTTGTTTTTTCTCCCCAGTTTGAGTCTACTGCCAAAATGAGCTTTTATGCAAAGATCCCTATGCAAAATTTTTATACAATGCCCATGCTTAAATCTGATTTGGTTCAATTTCTATTACAGGAGCTCTGACAGTAGTTCAAATAATAGATTTTACATTCAATCTCGACCTTGCGCTCTAATTCTCATGCATTATTATATGTCGAGACTATATATGGGGGGACACTCCACCTATATATATATATATAATTAAAATAAAACATATAATTGTTGATATATTGAATCTTTCGTTTATTCTCCAGTGTCAGGTGATAAAAATTTTTTAAAAGTTCCACCATGTCTTCAGAACGTCACAATAACATGTGGAAAAAAGAGAAATTGGTGACGGAATGCCTCTTTACGCGTAACTGTAATAACTTACCGTAAATGAGAATTGGAACTTGTTTTATGGATGTTCCTCAACATTTAATATATTTTAAATCTATAAATGTATTAAAAAAAACACAACAAATTCTTTCATTCTTTGTAGTATAAAAGTAATAAAAATCTTCTTTGTTAGAAAATTTAAAAATAACCATATTGTCGTTCATTTTAATGCCATAAATTAATTAATTAATCAATACGAAGGGTGTTCAAGTCAAAACGGGATTGACATTTACTGACAGACATTTATAGAAGACTTCAACCTTTAACTTGTCGCCAACTTGCGGAAAAGTCTGTCTGAGGTAACTGTACATACAATCATTCACCAACACCACTTGCAAGTTACAGGAACTCGGCTGTGAGTTGTCGCATCCCCCTTTACAGTCCTAACATTGCTGCAAACATTTCCACATGTTTGGGATACTAAAGGAGTTCCTGGGAGGCCAGCGTTTCAGGCAGTCTGATCAATGAAAAGTGCATTAGTGTAGCAGGGGATGATATAGAGAAATAAAGAGTTTTTAGTCTCATAACTGTGTCCTGTTATTCAGCACAAAATAAAAGTCCCGGTTTGACTTGAACATCTCTTTTACATTTTTAAACACTCCTTGTTAGTGCATCTAATAATTCAGATCCCAGATGAAGTGGCTGTACACACCAGTACATGTATTTTCTATACAGTAAGTGTATCTGTTTAAACTTACTTGTGATTCCTTCAGACATAACATCAGTCATTTTGCAGCAGGATGAGACCATTCTCATGCTCAGTTTGTCTACCACCAGAACCTGAGACAGAACGTACAGTATACCACACGTAGGTCATTATTAAATACAGACTGTTCAATACATTAGAGATTCACTGCAAGTAAAGAATTACATGAGGTTTTTGTACAAACACATAAGAACTTCGATTTATTCTTTTCCATCAGCACTTGTGGAGAAATTTACCTTCCATTCTCCTTTAGTTTTCACCTTCTTGATGACATCATTCATAATTTCTGAAAGAGGAAAACACAGGCCTGAGAATGCAGGTTAATACAATCGATGAATGAATGACGTGAAATACAATAATATAATTTAATCCAAATAATGTGAAATAGAGAGTAAAGTTTTTATTATTTTGTTATTGTTAGGATATAATTTTGACACAATTCAAGATAAAGCATAGATATACTAGTTATTAAAAAAATATTTATCATATTCAGAAATAAAGAAGCTTTAGAAAGCTTTAGAAAAGTTTTTTTCTTTTCTATTAATATTTTAACATAATATTTGTTATATTATATACAGGCACATCTACTTTATAAAACTAAATCTTGTCTTATTACTTTTTTTCCTGAAGGTGCACAAACTATTGCACTCACCCACACAGCCATGTTCAAACCTTAATCATTTTTATTAGATCTAAAACATGCAGTTCATATTTGAGAGCAGGTGATGATGAGGGCATGTCAGCCGCACTCTAAATATATCAGTGTGTGTGTGTGTGTGTGTGTGTTAAGTGTCTCACACTACCACATATTGACACACACACAAATAGTCAGGTTCACACTTGCAGAGTGTGAAGCCACATGACTGATATGCCAGATGTGAGGAAGAACAGAGTCTGATGTTCGACTGAATCTCAGACACTTACTTCTGTGAATATTTCTAATATTCTGTATTAAATGTTTTTTTTAACATAAGAGAAAGAATAATGGAAATAAAGAAGGGCGAAATGCTGCTGTCTTAAATTAAAGAACGATAAAGTCGAATCCAGAAATATTGTATCACATCAAGAGAATGGAAAAAACAACCTCTGCTTAGAATAATTGTATTTATTATGGCAAATTTTATGTTATTTAAAGTTATTGTGTGTTGTTGTAAAATGAAACCATAATCAAAAATGTTTTTAGGTCAGGCTTATCAAAAGCATATTGCTAAACGATTTACTATATATACGTATATAATATAATGTTATGTAGTACATGGAAGTAAGGCAGTAAGATTTTTTTGCCAGAAACGTGGTTGCATCTGCCAGGAAGTTACAAATGCAGTCCATTCATTCATATTTTTATTAGATAAAAAAACACACATTTGCTAAATACAGTTTCATGCCCTTTTATGTCTGTAGTGTGCGGAACTTTTTGATTTCAAATTTTTCAATGATCTTAACTGTCATTCAGATGAAACTCAGCCAATTTAGATTTCACATGAAAAGACATAAACCTGAAAAAGTGTATTATTGTAAAATGCAGAATTGTTAAGATATTGCAACATGAATTTGACAGGGTTACGGACACTACAGATTTATTGCCTTTTATGCTTTTACCAAAAACCAATGCAAATAACAATTTTTACAAGTCTTACAGATTTTAAAAGCTTACACCAATTTTAGTATCAATACTCACAATGAAATATAAATAATTGGCATTTTACATCATCTCTACAAAACGGCTAAAGTTACAAACTTGAAATTTTTAGGGAAGCAAGACTGGTCACTTCCATGTTGCATAAACTTCAGAAGTGGCTTCTTTGGCACACACATTCTCTGTATTATACTGTATGTATAACATAAAAAAATATAGGTGAGAGATGAAATGCTCTCCAGAAGGCATGAAGTTAAACATGAAACATGCTTTTTCAATATTTTAAACGCTATCAGTGTATCGTTTTTTGTTTTCTACAATTTTAGAGGGAAAAAGGGAAAGCAGCACCCTGCAAAAGACTAGGAACCACAGGAGACTTGAGCTCACAGATAACTTTGACCAAGGTATCAGACCTTAATTAGCCCTTAAGGGTCATGGCTTGTTCACGGTCATCATTAGGAAAGGCCAAGTGATGTAAATTTCAAAGTTTTGTCCCAAAAATCAGCAGCCATGGGTTCCTCTACGCAGCTGCCAAGTGTCATTGATGCCCACAAAGCAGGAGAAGAAGGAAAAAGGTTTCCTCAGTTCGGAATGTGATATATCATATCAGAACATATCAGAGGGAACTGCTCGTAGAATTGCTAGAAAACCAAGTCAGAACCCCCCTTTGACTGCAAAAGATCTCCAAGACCAAGATTTGGCGACACTGGAGTTGTGGTACAGTACAATGTTCAACTGTTCAGCGACACCTGCACAAATATGGCCTTCATGGAAGAACAAATACTCTTAGAGTAAACTATTTTTTATCTGGGCATCCATATCTATTATGATTCACATGAATTATGGGGAAATTTACATCTAAAAACAGAAGTACAGTAGCAGGTTGATAACACATCTCTCCATCATATTTTATTTCACAGCTTTAGTAGGGTCATTACCGGTCTTTAAAGAACACAAACTTATTGGAGCATGGTGCATGAGGAGATCAGATGTTGAATAATGTAATTCCTTCTGAAACCAACTATATATTATAGATTTTTGACTAAAGAATTTAATTGGACAGTCAATAAAAAAACATAAAATAAAATAAAGCAAAACAAAATGACCAGAACTTGTTTCAGGCACCTTCCAAAGCATTATATTTAACTATAACCAAAATTTATCGATAATTAATTAATATTAATTAAAATTATTGATTAAGGATCATAAGAGAAATAAAACATTTGTGATTGCGCTGTTGTTGGAAAATAACCAAGCACTCCTGCAACATTTCTCAAGTGTTTCATTCCTTACATAATAACTTTTTACTGGACTGCTCCAGGGTTGAAAAATTGGAGAAACCCCCATAAGAACAGCCTTGGTGATACTTTTCTCATGCTCATCTCATCTCAAGATCTTTATGTTTCATACTGACTTTTTATGAGGTAATACTCACTGTTACCTGTGCACATCCTGAACACTATGAAATATGTGCATGTTCAACAGAAAGTTGCATCATCTGAATTTTGTGAAGCTTATGGTAATAAGTGAGTTCTTCCATTCTTTTTTCAGTGATATTGTGATATTGGCTCACTTGAAGACACAATACCCAAATGGTTGAATGAAAAAAAAAAAAATGATGTGCTTGTGCAATTAGCATCTGAGCTACCACTGCCCCTAAAATTAGCCTACAGTTACCTTTAATGTGTAACTATCATCTGTAAATGTGATTATAATATACCTTTCATAACTGAACATTTTAAAGTAAAGCATAAAGATAGACCAGAACTGTACTGTATATGCACATCTATAGGAAAAAGACGCTTTAGATTTAATACGGAAGATATTAAATGTCCGGTCTTACAAGATAGGACCCTTTTTCTAAGGCCTGTAGGCAAGAATTCTGTTTTTGCATTACACCATGTTGTCTCCTGGTTTATAGGAAAGTAATATTGCACAGCTGATTTAAATGTGAGTCAACCCCACATATTCACTCTCACTCACTCATTGTTTTTACTGATTTGTACAGGGCAGCGGGAAGGCCTATCCCAGGAGACTCAGGGCACGAGGCGGGGTACACCCTGGACGGCATACCAGGGCACACACACACACACACTACGGGCAATTTGGGAATGCCAGTTAGTCTAATCTGCATGTCTTTGGACAGTGGGAGGAAACCGGAGGACCCGGAGGAAACCCACCACGCACAGGGAGAACATGCACACGCACACCCCCCTGGAAGAACCTGGAGGTGCAAAGCAACAGTGCTGACCACTAAGCTTTAACCCCGAACACTTATTCCTTATTCCAGCAGCTCAATAACAGCAAGAAAACTGGAGAACTCTTTCTAATCCGAGGCACAGGGTTGCCATATTGGGGATATTGTTTTCAAAACCCTTTTTATTTTTTAAATCGAATTACACATTTGTTCATCTTAAAATCTAATATACAAATATATAAAATATATATAAACATTAGAAAGGGGTCATTATCTTAAAAAAAAAAAATCTCTCTTTCTAAAAAATAAAAGCGTGTTTAGGAATCATGCACAATCTGGCAACCGTGCAGGCGGATTAGTGTGAGTGTGGATCCGCTTTATCAAGAGGACAAGATGGAAAACCTACATTTAACAACAAGACTTAATAATAATAATCATAATAATAATAATAAACATTTTTTAAAAAGATGTATAAAAAATTCAGTATCTTAAGAACAGTAAAAGCATCATAAGAATATAAACTTTTAGGTTTAATAGGTGAATCCACTTATATACAAACATACAGTATAGTTCTATTTTAGTCTTCCTTAATGCCCTGTGAAATATATAATATAATATAATATAATATAATATAATATAATATAATATAATATAATATAATATAATAATGTCTAGTCATCTACTTTATACACTATGGTGTTGATTTCGGTATTCATGTGAAACAGACATGACGTCACTCCAGATCAACTACAGCTGCATAAATAAACACAATAAAGTTCAAAGGCATTTCACTGAACATAAACTATGTATATATAAAACCTTGATTGGTTTCAAACCGACTTACTTTCTCCGACAATCGCTTTCAGCCCAAGAGGAGTCATGATGCCCCGTCCGACTGTTCCTCCCTCTGTGTGTGTGTGTGTGTGAGACTGTGTGTGTGCGCGCGCGCGTATGTGTGTAATCCCTCGGATCAGAATCTTTATCAATCTGTTAAGGCACACCACCAACAGTAATAATAATAATAATAATAATAATAATAATTCCATCCATTTAGGAACCTCTGAAGTCCAACATGGTACCCTGGAGGCCAGTGGTGACCATTGTACTTTATTTATTCCTATTTTCACAACAGTGGTACTGTAGGACCTCAGGTTAACATTCACTTAATGAGCCTAATCTGAATGAGCCTAATCTGCATGTCTTTGGGAGGAAACCGGAGTACCCAGAGGAAACCCACCAAGCAGAGGGAGAACATGCAAACTCCATGCACACAGACCCCGAGGCTGGAATCGAACCCGGACCCAGGAGGTGAAAAGCCTCAGTGCTGACCACTACAGCGCCGTGCCACCCTCCTGTCCATCAACAAACAAACCAAAAAAAATTCATAAATACAAAAGTTGATTGCTGAAATTACTGGAGTTGAGTTAACAACTGTTCAATTCATTATTAAAACCTAGAAGGATAGTGTTGAACCATCAACTTTCAGAAAGTTACATGGTCGGAAAAACATCATTCATGGACATCGCTTAAACACTTGGTGAAGCTGCATCGTACATTACAATGTTATCCCTACTGTATATTAACCAGTAGAAATCACAGGCATACAGATACACAGCAATTACACAATTAAACAGAGCTCTCCAGCAGCTTTCAAACAACACCATTCGTACACCTCTGCAAAACACCATCTGTGAAAGAATTAGTTCATTTAATTGGTTGATTTTTATGCTAAAGATATGCTAAACTTTTATTGTATAATTAATTTACAGGATTAAACATTTGTTCATAGCAATTTTTTATTAGTTAGTTTTATAGAGACAAAATTGCACATTGTTTTGCATTATTCTTAATTCAGAAATAAAAAGAAATCGTGTTGCACA
>JAQMYL010000014.1:18321753-18345412 GCA_030014365.1 Clarias pachynema | reverse complement strand
TGCCATAAATTCTTATTTTAAATGCAAAAACTAAAAAAAAAAAAAGGTATTTCAAATGAATTTAAGTATCAAAAAAAAAAAAAAAGGCACACATTGAAATAAATAATTATACAAAAACAGTAAGGTGTGCAACTAAACTTTCAGAACTAAAAGTTTCTAAATCTACAGCTCAGGCATAGCATATAAGCCTTTACTGACAATTTCTGTCGTTTTCTCTTGGCTCGCTGATAATTTTATCGCTCCTTTCTATTTTGCAGCTCGCAACAGAACGCTCCCTCAAATTAATACACAGCTAACTGTTTGCGTCTCCTTCCGCTTTTTGGGTGAACAAATAATTGCGCAAAAACATAATGCAAGCTTTTAAAATTTATTAAAAGAAGCTGCGAGGCAGAAGATTTTGCCTCGATCATTTTTTGTAATTGAATTACTCGAGTTACTCGAGGAATCGTTTCAGCCCTACATGACATGCACCACCATTTCTACACATGACCTACAGCATAGACTTAATGCAGAAGCGTACTGTAAATCTGCCTTGACGTTGAATTCAAACTTGAATAGGGAAATATAAGAGGAAGAGAACTCTTTGGGACATGGTGTTGTCGGATAATAAGCAACTTCATGATGCTTTATGTCACACAACCCCTCTGTTGATTATTTTCCAATGACAGCGCGTCACATCATGTTTTATTCCTTACGCGCTGTGTACGAGCCATGCGCATGATGTTACCCATGTTGCGTAGAAAGGAAAATGTTTACTCCGAGAGAAAATGGTTTTGTCCTTTGATTTCCACTTTAGTCACAAAGCTGTTAGTTCTCTATTGAAATGAGACAAAAGTGTGACACCGGCCGAGACGCAGCATTTCTGTGAAAAGGTTACAGCTGACACTCATGTGATGCTTGATGCAAATGAATCATCTTGATCACTCTCATGCAATCTCTCTCTCTCTCATCTCTTTTCGTCCTGTGTACACATTATGCAAGTCATTATGGCTGAGATTTGCACCATCATTTTTCTGTCACTTCTTTGAAGTTCAAGCCAAATAATGCTGCTATTAGGTTGTTTTTTTTGATGTTAGAAACATTTGCATAGCTTTTTTCTTTTTGTCAGCTTTTGTATTGCATCATAAAATGTGAGTGCTTAGCATATGTTTAAAATTTTGACATCTATGCTCAAAGTAAAGATAAGTACAAATTACCAAATTGATATGAAAATGTTTTATTTTTTTAAATGATTACTTCAGCACCGATGTTAGCATAATAGAAATTGGCTAAGTGAAGAGATGACGGTAGCATGAGATGTCAGATGAGGCTCATGTTTAAATGTCACGAGTGACTTTTACCTCAGGTGATGCAACTGACTGATGTGGCTAATGCTAATAACTAAAGTGAGAATTCATTTCCCTTTGTAATTATGTAAAATTCAGTACTCACAGTAATGTCTTTTTTTTAATGAATTAGGTTACAAATATATATTTTCAGTGGATTCAAACTTTAATCTTTAAACCTTTTGACCCCCCCCCCCCCCTTTCTGTAGATTTTAAAATGCTAGAACTTTCCCTTTCGATCAAAATCCATCATATAGTACTGTACATACATACATACATACTGTTTGTCAGTCTAGTAACAATTCTAGTTTGTTTTAGAATAATGTATTAGGAAATGTCAAATTCTTAATGTTTTATTATTGTTATTGGAAATTTTCACGGTTTTCTATCAATTTAGTTGTAGCCATTTCCCAACCTTCATTATAGCACTCCCCTACAACTAGCGTCCAAGAAGGACGAAGACTCTGACCGTTACCCGAGATTGGCTGGAGCCGCGATTGATGTTAGAGTGCTAGGGTGCTTCTCATCCCTCCCCTCTAAGAGAGCTTGGCCAATCAGCTCTCTCTAGACTCCCGGCTGCAGGAGGCCACTGCATCACTTGAGATTCAAACTTGCGATCTCGATCTCAGGATGATTGTCCGAGCTCGTAACTGCTACGCCTAAGTGTTTAACCCTTTGAATATAATGAGTTGAATATAATGGAATGACAATGTCTGACAGGCAGCTTGTGCTACAGTATGTAAGCTGTAGTCCTAATACTAGAACATGTTTTTGTTTATTTTTATTATGTAATTACATTGTTTTATGCCATAATTTTTTTTTGTTGCAATAATTATGCCCACCATACATTACAATATGTGTAAAGAAGGAGCAGCGGTGGCTCAGGAGGTTGAGGATCTGGGTTGCTAATCGGTATGTCAGGTATTCGAGCCCCACCACCGCTCTGGCGTCACTGTTGCATCCATAAAGACCCTTAAAACCTCATGCCTCATAAAAAATGCCTCATAAAACCCATCAACTGCATGCAATGCTGGTCCCAAGCCTGGGTAGGAAATAGGAAGGTTGTGACAGGAAGGGCATTCAGCATAAAACCTTTGCCAGATTGTGTGGATTCAGCAGTGTATGTGGTGACCCCTAGAATAAAAGGGAAATGGCACAGATAAAGCCCACAGAGAAAAAAAAAAAAAACTATTAAAAAGGGGATGTATTATGTAAAATTCACTTTTTATTTTTTATTTTTTGATACATTCAGATGCCAAATAGATTTTTCCCCTATAGTGACCTCATATAAGAAGATACCCTCCACTGGATTGTTGTTCAGCTATGCTGTTCAGTGGTGGGATATGGCTCAGCAGTAGCTCATTTACACAGACACTGAAGCAGTGCATTTGTATGAGGAGTGAAACAAAAGAAATGTGAGGTATTTGAGGGGTATTTCAGTTGAAGCATTAACAGTTAACACTCTTTAGGGGACTGCTGAGACTTCTGATATCTTGTTCAAGAAATTGTGCCTTTAAAATACATTCAAGTACTTCTGTAGTTTTTTCTGTAGAGAGATGAAGAAATACTGCGCCTTCGGAATTTTAATGAAAACGCTTACATTCCTGTAATGATTCATGCATGTTTTTCAGTTTCGCGCATAGAATCTTAGGAAGATTAAAGGTTCTGGCTAGCAATAATGGGTTCTCATGACTCATATTTCCATCTCAAGTCCTCAGAATACTTCATACGGAGGCAACAATTGGCTAGTTTCCATTAACAATATTATATCAAAGTTTATTAAATCGCTTTATCCGGCACTTGGCAGTAGGCCGAACATGCTACGTGACTATTCAAGTGATCGTTCACTTCAAACAAGGTATGGCTGAGCCAGTTTATTTCCAATATTCCCATTTCAGTAGATGTGGAAATGTTTAAGACTAGCGCCACCTCCAGGTCTGGAGCACTCGTTATGTAATGGTCAGTATGGAATCGAAAAGGGAATTTGAGTCCAGAAAGGTGACTTCTTCATCTTTTTCTAACCCTTCATGATGTCCTCTTCACATTAAGTACACAAGAAAAATAAGTGGTTAATGTTTTAAAATCAATTAGATTTCATCTTTAATATTTACTCATATATAGAATTTGTATATGTAACACTTTGTATGCACGTACATGTTATACTACTATCCAGTGCTTGGCTGCTGCAGCTTTTCAGACAGTAAACAATCATTTGCAGATATGCTGGTGGCAAAAAAACATTAGTCATATTCAAATTCAGAACCTCTGGTTCCCATTTTATAAAGATCTGTTTCTTTATAAAGAAGCACTTGACAAAGTCAGCTCGTGGCTAAATTGGAAATCTGACAGGCTATTCACTCCCATTGTGATTAACAAGATAAATGGGGTCACGCATTAATACCAAAATACCAAGCGTCTCAGGAAGCAGACACAAATATGACCAGATGACGGGGCTGAAATAGTTAGCCTCTCTATTTTTCACATTGATCGCTATTCCTGGTGACAGCTCTTGCTCTTGGCTTGCTTTTTTTAGGCTCCTGAATTTTTATTAGATATCCTTTTTCCGTTCTTTGGGTGGAATGCGTACGCTGTAGACACGTTAACACAAAGTCTGGCTCTACTGTTGATTACTGGCTTTATTAGAATAGACTAAAGTTAATTAGGTAGGTGACAGGTATTTTACACCAGAGGGATGAGAATTTATGCACTGACCCACATCATGATTCATTGATCATTTCCCATTACGGAAAAAAAGCAGTGATTTATATTGAGCCATGACGTGATACACCCATTTATTATTTTAGACATCATTACTTTTAGCATAATTACGTTATTGATTGTACCGTCAAATCACATGATTAGATTTTACATTTTTCAAACACACTGTGCTTTCCTCCTTTTGTTTTTTTTCTCCACGTTTCCTTTTTTTTCCTCTTTTGTTTTTTTAGGTTTAGGCAGTATAACCTTACAGAATCATTTGTTTGCGTTCAGTCATACGCTGCCATTTTGAATAGAGAAGAAAAAACACCGTGCTCTATTATGTAGCTCTATTTTTAAAAGAATTACACATCTCTATACAGTGACTCAACAGTACTAAACAGACGCTAAGAACGGATAGTGTTATTTATTCTGTATTTTGCTTTTTTCATTCATCCTCTTCTGGAATGCAGCCATGCTGTTATCCTTCATTTTTCTTCATCTTTTTTTTTTTTTTTTTTAAACAAAATTGAATATGTGTGACTTGTCTCTTTAGGAAAATACAGTAAGTGCAGATCCTCTATGAGTACATCAGAGTGAATGGGTGGTCAGAGCGAAGGAAGGGTGACTCACGAGAACAGAAAGTCCATTCTTTCTACTCCCTGCTCTCGTCTTACGCCAGGTTTTGGTTTGCTTTTAACCGTGCGTACACAAGATGGTGGCCACACGACTTCTGCATTCATTTGGCATGTTGATTGTGTAGATAGTAAAACGGGGGGTAGATTATAACATGTCATAACACTGATATTTATGTAGAACCTGAAAGCATTTATTAAAATGATCTATTTTATATTAAGTTTGGTGTTTGAAATTTAATACATCTTTTATACAGCTTTCAAATCTACCCAAAAGTTTGTTTTGTGTATAAATCTTCAGGATGGTTTATATAAGTAAATACTTTTGAATATTTACTTTTGAGGCCCAAACCTGTTCCAGAATGACAGTTCTCTTGCACACAAAGCGAGCTGCATGAAAACATGGTTTGTCAAGGTTATATAAGAAACACTTAAGTGTCCTGCACAGAGCCCTAATCTTAACCTCAGTGAACACCCTGTGGATGAAATCTAGCTCTGGCTGCTTATCAAGCCTTCTCACCGAACATCAGTGTGTAACATCACTAATGCTCTTGTGGCTGAACGGAAATCCACATGGCAATGCTCAAAACAGTGGAAAGCTTTCCCAGAAGAGCGGAGGTTATTATAACAGTAAATAAAGACTATATCTGAAATGAGATATTCAGCAAGCACATATGAATGTTAATGTTGTTCACATACTTTTGGCCATGTATTGTATGTGGATATGTATTAATTAATTAGTATTAATAATATTGCTTATATATATAAACATTTCATTTAAATGATCATTTAAATGACACATGCTGGTAGAGCAACCCTTTCTCTTTACAAAGGAACTACTCAATATAGCCTCCATCACAAGCCATGCTTGATTCATAAGGTGTCTCCAAACTTTTTGCTTGTATTTGTTCATCATACAGATCTTTTTTTTTTTCTAAAATAACTTGTCTATGATGTTAGTATAGCACTTGTAACTTGCCAAAATGAACTGTCCAAATAGAAAGTCCATCCTTTTTATTATTGTGTGACAGTGAATGGCCAAGAAAGTGTGGATCCCACGTATGACCCATCTCTCTGAATCAGATAATGTGCATGTTGTGACCACCATGTCCAGGTCACCTTGAGTTTCAGCTGATCCTCGGCCAGACCGTCTCTGGCTTATCTGCCCTTTTCTGGATCTAATGTGTGTGTGGGTGGCTGGCTGCATGTGTGTAACTAAGTGTTAGGCTTAGGACTTGTCACCTTCAATCGTCTGACCTGCTTTGTCAATAGGAAGTTAAATTCGAGCCATTATTGATCATTACAGGATGGGTTTAACTGAATAAAAAAATCAAGCAAAAGTGTAAAGTACTTCAAGTTGGACGAAAACAGCCAAAGCTTTTGTTAGAGTTTTATGTAAACACATCCATAATTTTAATACATATGGACGGAGTATGGAATTTCTTAAGAAGACATTTTATATACTTGTGTACAATGAAAATACCTGAACTCAGCTGGTTAACATCAGTTAAAGAATGCTAATTGTGAAACTGCTTTAAGGAAATGTTGAATATGAAAAATCATACCTAAACATATTGGAAAATTTTAACTCCTAGCTGTAAAGAAATTTTTCTACAAGGAAGTAATATATATCTATTAATTAGCTTGAACTTTCTTGTTGCTAAGCCTCTGTCAGCAGTATTGAATGTTTACTTCAGCTTCAATTAGCAATGAAGTAAAGAAACATCTTTTGCTAACTAGCTGAGTTGATAATGTCAATAATCCTGAGGTAAAAATTTGACACTTGGATACTGTGGAAAATATTTTTATTTATTAAAAATATATAGCTTGTTAAATCATCCAGCTAGCATTGAAGTACCTTAGCTATGCATAATTATAACCAAGATTCACATGAAATATTTAACAACGCTTTGCTAATGTTACTGTGGGGTTTGTCACTAAAGTGGTGAAAAAAAAGCTAAATACCTAGCTTAGTTATTAGCAGTATCAGAAAGCTAGAACATTGCATATGGTTTGGAAAAGGTTATTTTGTAAACATGACCCGATGTCCTACGTTGTATTTTAAGATGACATCTCATTTTTAAAAATACATATTTGATAGAGGATATGATATTACTTTTCAGTAACCAGATCACATTCTTTGCCTCAAAGCAGAGACGCTGATCATGAGTATAATATTTTCAGCGCAGATGGTGTACCATGACGTCCAAACAAACCTGGAGGACAGATTTTATGTTTCAGCTGTTAAATAGTGTTATATTCTTTCTAAGAAACAAGAGTTGAGACAAGTCTGAGAGAACTGAACAATTCTGGACGCATTATAGCAATTAATGTTTGTTTATATATAAATATCTATATTTAGTTCATTAGTTCTATGGACTATAATAATGTAACTGTAAAAAAAAAAATTTGTAATGCAAATTTTAAAATTAATGTGCTTGTTCTAATGCTTATACACATACCAAGGTAGTGTTTTATGTAATTTAATTGATTATGCAATTTAATAGATTTTTTAAAAATGATCGGTTCAATTAATTGAATTGATTGCGTTTTAAAATCAATTCAAATTCAAATCATGTCATGCATATTGGATTATTTAAGTAGTTTTTAATTTTTCAAAATATTTAAATGCGACTAAAAAACTTGAAGTGTGGTTCATTAAAAAAACCTTTAAAAAATGTTACTGGAAAATTGTGTCAAAACAGTAGTAAAACTCTTAGGATGTGTTGTTAAAGGAAAATATTCCAGTTAATAATATTAAATAATCAGCTTTTTGTCTACTTGCCAGGCTTACACATAGCCAATAATTTTTTAATAAGAGCATTGTTATTTTGTATAACTTACTTGTTACGTAGCTAACGTTAGGCTGCCAGGTAAAAAACAAGTATGTTTCTGGTAATTGGAATGTTTTCCCAGATTATTCTACAGTATAGATTTTTTGCCAGCATAGTTTTTGTAAAGCCTGTTTGAACATTGGAACATTTTCTGTTGATGGCTGTAATATTATTTTTTTATGTTAAGACATCAGCTTAGCTTTTAAATGTACATACTTGTACTGAATATTTTATAATGTGCCGTGTTATATACTTATACACTGTTTGGCTCTGAGTGGAATGTTACAATAATTCATAATTCATAATAGTGCATTAATAATTTAATATAAACAAAAGTACTTAGATTATTCAGTCCATGATAAGAACAACTGGTTCGTTTAACTTAGATGTGTGATACTGTAAGTAACATAAACTACGAAACATTTTTATAAACCCTTTTTATATTTTATTGTTTAAATGCACGTAGATACTCTGAAAACTCTTTTCCATCTTTATTAGCTTCAATTAATTTCTTTTCTTCCCTGTTTAATACCAATCTGTCCCAAAAAAACATCTGCACCCCAGCACCCTGGTGACTCACACCTGATGATGTCATGCGCTCTCAGTTGCCATGGCAGTCGTTATGGCAACTGCAGCCAAGGCACTCGAGGTGAAAGACATTCACAGGTGCAAGTCAAGGGTTAATATCGATAGCTCCGCTAATGTTAATTATGCACTTCGCTCTGCATGCAAGCAGCAGCTTTAACTGCACGTTCAACTTTCACACACTCCTCCACACTCCGTGCACCGTCTTGGTTAGATGTTTTGCTCGGTGGAGAAGTGTAAGAAAAACACTCAGCTCGTGGTGTGGAGATCGCACGCCAGCTGGTTGTTGGCAGGTCTCTTCCTCCCACTTGCCCAGCGTGGAGACTCTAGTCCTGGGTTCCTCTCTCTGAGACATGATATTTCATCAGAGGGTGTTTATTCGCACTGGCCTGCTGTGCTATCTGCACTCCCACCTGTTCACACACTGTGCACGTTGGCGAAGTGACATCACCGTGACCGCTGTCACAGATCGCTGCTTTGATGGCAAGATACCCAATGCCTCGGTGTGTCGTTCCGAAAGATGTTAGTTGCCGGGGAAGTTTACTGGCAATAAAGAACGACCTTGACGTAATGTTCTGAGGAAAAACAAAAAACTAAACCGCAGATCCTGAACAAAAAACATTATTTTAATCTTACCTGTGGGGTTTGAATCCGTTCCTGTTATGATGTAACTTGTCGTGAAGTCACATAACAGTGGATTGTGCGAAAGGGGAGGGGGGGGGGTTATGTTATTTTACAGCAGATGGAGACATAGTGGTTAAATAACTCATAGGTTTGCCAACATAAAAAACGGAAATAAAAAAAAATTTAATTAAAAAAATCTATATAGCTTTAATTTATTTATTTATTTGGGATATACCTTTTTAAATGAGAAATATGTATTAATAATTTTTAAAACACCTTTAGTTTAAGTCCTTTATTTATAACAATAACAATTCATTTTCACTTTGCATATTCATTCATTTATTTTCACTGAGCACTTTATTCTGCGCCGGATTGTGACAGAGCCAGAGCTAAGGAACCTAGGAACACTGGGTCCAAGATAGGAATATACCCTAAATGGTACATCTTTCTAACTCGGTGCATCATACACACATTTTCACACACTCATTCACAACAATTGATCAACCTCATGAAATTCGAAATTTTTGAAGGTTGGAGAAAGCTGGAAAATCAGAGGAAACCCATACTGAGAAAGAAGGACAGTAACCCCAAACCCCAGGATTATAACCCATCTGACCCTGGCTCTTTGAGATGCCCGTAGTACTCTCCGCACCACTGTGCTTGTTTGAGCAAAAAAGTAGGAACATCACGCACTGTAGCTTTAAATGTAATAAAAACCCATTCGGCATTATAAAGAAAATGTAGGAACAAAAAAAGGGCATGTGTGTTTAAACAGTCAGTGCAAACAGTTTTAATTATTGATGCGGTGCACGGCACACAGCTGGCTTGTTTTTTTCAGGTTTCCATCTGCTCCTGAATTATGTTGAATATAAAATAAGACCTTACTTTAACATTACAGCTGCTGTGCGTTGTACTATGCCAGTGTGATCTAACTGTTTTGTAATATTTGTTTTGCTTTGCTATACTGGTAGTGAGCTAACGCGGGTGCATCATGCATTTGTTTTCCCTGGACGGTCTGAATTTATTCATTAGTGTTTGGTCACTGTTTATTTTCTCCAGATTTCCGAGAACAATGTGAGACTGAGAAGCTCTTGCGTCAGAGGATAGATTCCTCGATAAAGTCGATTGATTTTTCTTGTCTCCTTTTATTGGATAATAAATAGACCGTATAATCTCCGCATACTTAATGTACTAAGCCGTCTGCTTCATTGTTCTTTTGTGACATTGACTGACAGCTAAAAGCTTTACTTATATGGATCTGTCTCTTTGTGTGTGTGTGTGTGTTGTGTCTCAGCAATGAGCCAGTGCCCCCGCAACCTGGACTGTGCCCGTGAAGGACGTCATTTTTGCCAGCCTGGCTCGTCCCACTGTGGCCCCTGTCTGACTCCCCTCATCGAGAACAAAAGAGGGAAGTGTGTGATCAGGAGACGGAACCACATCAGTAAGTAACTCAGTGGTTTAATCTTAAAGACATTTATTATCTGCCGGCACAGTGACTTGAACATCTAGGGTCCGGGTTCTTTGGCGTTCCCAAATTGCAAACATTGTTTTAAAGCACTTTAATGAACATCTATCCAAGCTGATTACTCCAGTTGTGGTAGAAAGAGCTGCTGGCAACATTAGTTTTAGGGATCACAGGTAAATCCTGGTGTCAAAATGAGGCTGAGGGTTCCCTCTTAAAACCCTAAAATTAGGATTTCAACAGAGTTTTCCAGGGCCCTACTCATGAACAAACTCACACTGGCCATATTTTAACAACCGGACATGACACAGTAATAAACTTGGAGCCAAAATGATCACATTTTACACCTTGGGAATGGATGGAGCCCCTGTGATATGTTCAGCTGCTTTAACTTACTACAACTAGCTCTATAATCGTAAATATTTAGCAGGATATCTAAGATCTGTGAGAACGAGAATGGTAGTTGAAGCATTACTATTAAAGAGCGTTCTAACGTTTTATTTAGCAATTTTTGGTGCTATTGGTCATCTTAATGGAGCAGCTGGTCCAAACACTTGGGGCTGTGCTGTTATGGGAAAATACTCACTGCCAGAATTTACTGATATCATCCTGAAGTTGATTATTTTTGAATAACCGTGCTCCGCAAATAGTTTTTATTATTATTTTTTAGTCATTAATTACTAACACTATATTCATTTATTAAAGAACCATGCTGCGGGACATCCACAAAACAACATATTATTTACATTAGTCTTACTCTTTCTGTACATGAATAGGGGGTTATAATGCATCCAGTCGTGCTACTGAGAAACAACAAAGACTTTCCCTTTAATCAGATTTAATTTTATGGTGGTCCAGATCCGGACCGTGTGACAGTTCTGTTCAGACCCTGAAGCTTTTCTGATAAACCAGAATAACTAATATATCAGTAATCTACCGCTTTTTTCCTTCAGGTGGGCGTGGCTGTACGTATCACTTAACAGAGCCAACCAACGCGATAGTTTACTGTGTATAGACAAAGGGTGTGGAAGAAACAGAAACGAAAGCGCGACACAGCATGGCTTACTCCAAAAAAACAAACGTAGACTATGAAAACTGAACCTTAAAAGATGAATGGACAGATCAATGTATGTTTATCCTTCGTGCGGGAAGTTTAAAACCAGTTTGACTCATATATTCCGAAAACAGGGCGATAATAAAAAGCAGTAATGTAAAGCGCCACTGTGAGATAAAAAAAAAAACACGGGTCGTTAGAGCAAATATATCCATAGCAGCCCGAGGTAGCAGCCATCAAAGTTCAAATTGTCCACATGTTTAACATAGTTACTGAAAACTGACAATAAATATTATTTAAATACATGCTATGGAAATTTGAAATTGCTTATTTTTATAGGCTTACAATGACTGCATATACATATATATATAAATTTTAATTCACTACCTGTGCTATACACCTTCTGACCAATCACAACCAAGAATTCATCAGCAGCATGGGGTACAAAGGAATATTATTAGACTAATAATCATGTGCCATTACAGTATGTGATGCGTAAATCCTTACTTTTCCAGCAATATGTGTATAAGCTTTTCATTATCATGATCATCATCTTCTTTGTTACCGTCATCCTGCTGATGATCTGCGCCTCAGTCACGTCCAGTAGATACTGTCATTATTGTAACCACATGCTTTTAGTCCTGACTCATTTTTTCTTTGGCGTCCATTGAGCTAAGCAGCTGCGTAGTCACCCGAGCCCCCACTTTAGGCGAAATTGGGATTTCTCACTAACACCAATTTCATCTCTCGTACAGTCTGCGTGATTGCATGGCTGAAGTACACACTGGTATATTAGGAGTAATTTATTGGTAATGGGGATTTAGGAGAGCGTACGATGACGAACATTTGAGTCACAGAAGAGATGATGATTGGGGCCAATAGTTCTGGGGTCAGTAATTTGCTGTCTGTATTTCAAGAGGAGACTCAGCATTGAATCCCACTCTAGTCATGATGACCACCCACTCATCTTCAGTGCTCAAACATAGCAGCGTATTCTCCATTTTCCTTTCTTTTCTTCAAGCTTTCCTTCTACATCCTCCCTCTCTCTATCTCCTTCTCTCATGCCCCGTTCCTCAAGTCTCCCTCGCCAGGCTCTTGCCTCGTCTCGCATCGTTTACTCCTCCTCCATCTCACCCACGCAGCATTCACGATGCAACAGGAGACGTGAGAGAGGGAGGAGGAATAAATCAAACGCAGCATTCAGCACTGCGGTGCCAAGCGATGCGAAAGGCAAAATAAACCCGAGTTCTTTTATCATCGTAAGTCTGTAAATATGAGAAAGACTATTTAAAGGGCGAGTAATTAAACGAAACACAGATCTCTGCACAAATCAAGCTCGTCTATATTAGGTGAAAAAGAGGTACAGGCTGTCTGTGATCTTGTGAGTTACAGCACGAGTGGTCGTGACGTGTGATCAATACGCAGCAGAGCTAATAAACAGAGCAGCGGTAAAGATTCTGCAATCCGTCCAGATCCATCTCTCAGTCTGTCTGTTGTTCTATTCATTTCGTGCATTCAGTAAGGAGACTCTCTGACTTTAAGATTGCTTCAGGGTTGAAGGCATGATATTCACATACCTTAATCAGCCCATCAGGCGTCATCAGAGTTTTGCGAAAGATGTTTGAGTTTATATAAAAATGTTTATGGCGTGTAATAGTGCATGCTTGGGAGGATGCTGAGGAAGAAATTACATTTTTTAATGATGTGGTCTTGCAAACGAACATCTAAAAACAAGCTCATCACTCCTAACAGCTGTGAATTTTTGGATGAATTTGTAAACAATTTTAATTGGGGAAAAAACGTGAAATAAATTAATAAATAAAAATTGTGAAAAGAAAAAAAAATGTTTTGGAAGACTCACTTTCATCGTCTATACCGCTTTATCCTGTATACAGGGGTGTAGGGGCCTGGCATCCCAGGAGACCCAGGTACATCCTGGATGGGGTGCCAATTCACACACTACATATAATTTGGAAGCGCCAATCGGCACGTCTTTAGACTGTGGGAGGAAACTGGAGTTCCCGAAGGAAACCCACCAAGCACTGGCAGAACATGCAAACTCTACAACCGTCTTTAAATAATTGTTATTTGCACAAATCGAACACCCAGTATCATACTGTATATTGTGTAAAAAAAAAACACCATGCTTCCATCAAACTCCCTACATGCACATTACTTCACTACTACTATACTACTTTGTTTTTGCACTACCAAGTATAGAACAGTATAACTCAATCCTGTAGATTTTAAATATATTTTGCAACTAATTGAACCTAATAGAAACCTTAAGTGTTTTATGATGTCGAAACATATGCATTCAGAACTACAACTGGAAAACTTCTGCTGGACAACTTCTCATTCACTTTGAATTGTACCTTTTGTCATCATGAATGCTGTTATGATCCATTTAAATGGATAAAAATACAAGCTATAAATACTTTTAATTAGTTATCTTTTTGTCTGTTTTGTGATATTCTATCACAAATTTGTCAACTGGTACTAAGCTATGAATCCTAGCTCTGACCCAGATGAGCGAAACCGAATGTGATTAGAATGTTGTGTGCTCTTATACCGGTCTGCGGTGGACGAATCATAAATCCATTAGCTAACGTACAGCACAAGTGAATGTGCTAATGTGTTGCCCGGTCTCATGTTTTGGCTGCCTGGAGACCTAATTGACTTTGCTAAGGATGAAGTAGAGGCTAACATGATGTAATGATGGGTTAGGTAGTTAGCAAATAGATACAAGCACAAGCCAACGTGCGTATAAATACATGTGTACTTTAAGTCGGGACCAGTCGGGCTCGTGTTCGAGAAAATCAATAGCCGAGCAGAGATGTCAAACAGGCGAAGAAAAACATGAAAAAACCTGGATTGCGTAACCATTAGGGATGTGAATCACCCGCGACCACCTGATATATCACCATCGTGATACCTACAGGTTGCCGATTCTGTTTGTATCGTGATTCTGATTCTACATATATATATATATATTTTTTTTTTTGTGTGTGTGTGTGTGTGTTTGTTATAATTCTGAACAAACTTAGCTAATAATTTGCTTCTATCACCCATGCAAGTGGTTTTTAGGATTATAGAGGAACTGCAACATATTGCCACATTAAATGCTAACATACTGTATAAAAATGAAAATGTACTTTAGGAAAATTGATTTAGTCGTCGATTTCAGCGATAGATAAATTGCCACACAAAAAAATTCACGATATTCTAGTGAATCTATGTTTTTGCCCCGTCTCTAGTAACCATGTTGATCATATTGATTCGTGCAGCCTTGTTACACTATTATACCAGTGTTGGCAAAAACAGTATTGGTGCTGATTCTATCTATTCTCTTATGTTATACATATAATACAGAAAATATAGGTGTTGTGCACTTACATGGGTTTTGGGCCAAAGAAGCTGCTTCTGAAGTTTATGGAACATTGAAGTGACCAGTCTTGCTTCCCTAAAACGTTCAAGTTGGTAACTCCAGCCATTTTGAGATGATTTTATATGTGCCTCAAAAGTGTCAATTTTTCTTAGCGTAATACTGTCTCGCTTCAAATAATAATCATTTAAAATAAGAATTATTCATATTTCTTTATGAGAATTGATACTAAAATTGGTGTAAGCTTCTAGAAGCATATGACCTGTAAAAATTGTTACTAAAAATTAAGGATTTTTTTTCCAAAATACTCTGTAGTGTCCGTAACCATGTCAAATTCATATTGCGATATCTTAACAATTTTGCATTTTAGAATAATACACTTTTTCAGGTTTATGTCTTTTCAGGTGAAATCTAAACCGGACAAGTTTCATCTGAATGACAGTTAAGATCATTGAAAGATTTGAATTAAAAAAACCTACTGGTTAACACTTAACACTATGTAGTTAATGTAGAATAATAAATAATAAAAAACGGTTGATACATATGCATTCCAATTGATAGACGTTTCCCTCCTGATTTTGTTTTCAAGTCTTCAGTCTGCTGCATCGTCGGTGTGAATTTATTCCCCCTGTCCATCAGTTGCCATGGTGATGATTTTCATTCATGACTTTGATGAGGCTCCTCCCCCAGTAGCCAACTCTCACGTAGACAGAGAAGCACTGCGGGGCTGGCATGCTGCCTCATCCACCCACACACACACTGTGCATACATCAGCACGCGACACCCGCATGCACACACACATACTCACACACACTTGCACATGCACACAATTTGCAGCATTTTCATTTATTCCCTCCTTTGGTCTCTTAAATCCAGTGTAGCCGTTCAATAGCAGCAAACCATATCAGCTAATGTATATTTCTTATACCAGTCTCCATAGATGTACATTAAATTGGAGATGTATAGATATGACCAGTTTTGTCCCCCTTACATTTAGAAAGTGTCATCTATAATATCCTAAAGTATTTTTGTATCGGTATACAAATCAGTATATACTAAAAATCGAGTTTGGATCTCTGAAGTCATTTCACATACAGTACAGCTCTTTAGTACCTTTGAGCAATATGTTTTGGTGTAGAAATTCTAATAAACTATTTATAACATTACCTCATGTGGATGGATGGTTCTGTCTATGTGCCACCTGGCACATCGGGTGACAGATACAGTATACATCCGCCGTTTCTGCGGCAGGTATTTACAGGCCCGGTTGCAAGCTCGATGCCCAGTTGTATCAGAACATTTGGGGTCAAAGAACTTTGCTCAAGGGTCCAACAGTGGTGACCTGGCCACGTTGGGGCTTGAATTGGAGACCTCATGGTCAGCAGTCCAACACCTTAACCACAGAGCCACCCTTGTCCCCATTACCTCATTTCCTCTTATAAATCCAACCTGCATCTGCATATAATCCTGGTCCTCAAGATGGATAAAAATGGCATAGAGGTAGTTTAGAGTGGTAATCACATATAATGTACTATGACTAAATATTATGCACAAGTCATTATTGCCAAGTAACCAATAAATCTTTCTTTCTAATATACAGAAGAAGTGGATATGCGTCCTGAACTAGATGAAGAGATCGACTTTCTCTCTTCAATCATAACCAAACACAGGGAGTCTGAGATGAAACACACAGGTAACACATTTTATTATTTGAAATCCACTCATTATTTATGTCTTTCATATACAGTGCATATCAGTTATATTTAATATTTAATTAAGATCATCATAACAAATTAATTATTTTTTATGTGTTTTATAATTAATATTAATACTAATTAATATTATACAAAGATAACCTGAGTAAATACAAAATGAAATACAAGTTTGAAATGATGATTTTATTTATTAAGGAAAAAAGCTGGCCAAACCTACCTGGCCAAATATGAAAAAGTAATTATACTTTATGATACTGTGATTACTCATCACATTTCTTTGTAAAGCTGAGTTAAATTTCTCTTGGCATGCCCGAGCCTGATCACTGCCAGACCTGTTGAATCAAGAAACCACCGACAAAGTGAAGCATGCTAAAACTAACTGATTTAAGAAATTTCAGATTGAAAGAATAAGAATAAGCTATACAACCCCTTCCCTTTCGTATGATGATTTGGTGCTGGCTTGTATTTGTACTGTATGTATACTGTGTATTTAAAGGTTTTCTTTCAGTGACTCTAATTGTGAAATAAATACCACAGGTTAGATGTACTTATAAAAATAATCTGACTATTTAACTAAACATTATGGCAAATTTACTGAATAAGAGGATTTTAATCTAGTGATGTTTGGATTACACTCGTTCAATTGACACCAAGTCAAGTGTTCTAAGAATATAATAACTTTAAAATGACAGGTTGGATTTTATAATAATCAAATCACTGACTTATTTTAAAGGTCCCATATTTTACTATTTCTTTAGCAAGTAATCATAGATCTGAGTTCTTCCACAACGAGTGTCTTTTAATGAATACTCAACGTCTCAATAAATTTTTTTTAAATCTTAAACTCCCTTCATGTACCTCCTCCTCCAAATGTGTATTATAATTCGTATGTATTTCTTTATCTATAAAAATATAAAAGAGAACCGCAGAGCTGAGCAACTAACCTGGACAGGGTATATTCTTATACGGGCTCACGCTTGTTTAGACCTCAGCCAATATAAAAAAGAAATAATGACAAAAAACAAGCCATGTATTTTACTCATGTTTTGTGTTTGACTCCTCCGAATGTCTAAAAATGACTAAGACGTCTAATAATACAGTATGTCCCTGCTAACACCCTTGCATTGCTCTTTAGCACCCTCTCAGGCTGCCCCTCTTGTCAAAGATGACTCGTCACAGCCGAGAAGTCACCACAGAGCGGAATCCTCACCCAGCTACGATGTAGTTGGACAGCCTGTGACGCACACCCTGACCACACTGTCCACTACCACCAGCTCCAGTCCCACCAGCCCCAGTCCCAACACTGTCAGTCCTCTGATATCAGCCATGCAGAGCGCTCCACTCATTGTCCCCTACCCATCCGAGGACCACTCTTATATCGGTATGTCCTCCTTCCTGGGGTGGTGATGTGATGGTAGCAAAGTGCAATATTTTATATATATGATATGATACATATAAATATATATAAAAACAGTGGAGTGCAGAAAATATATAATGAATTATTGATTCCTCAATTGAAAAGTAGTGACCCTGTGTATATGATATGAAGATGCTATTATGTAAATTAGTGGGTGGGATCTAGTGGGCGGGATACACAGATCGTGACTCGTTTTGTTCTGTACAGTAGTGTAATGAATCAGACAAAGATTTGTTCACACACCATTCTGTGCACTCAAAAGGATTAAGAATGTCTGTGCATATTAGTAACTAGTGGCCCGTTTGTCTCTCTCTATCTCTCTCTCTTTCTCGTGTTCTTTCCTTCCCTCAGTTACAGCAGGAGTGTGTCTTCTGCTGGCTTCAGTCTCTTTGGTTTTGGTTGGAGTGTGCTGGGTGAGGTAAGACCTCAGTCCTCACTCACATGAGGCTCGCAAAATGAGCATCCACAAACAGCATCATTTGTTTTTTACGGAGCCAAGCGTGACTGATTAGATCAGTCAGAACTGTAATTGAACAAATCTAACTAAATGAGCTGCTCGCGTTGTGTTTCCTGTGACAGGATGCAGAGAGGAACTCGCCTGGCGCAGAAAGTGGACTACCCAGCCTTCGGGGTGATGAGCCCCCATTCGTACGATAGCGCAGCTGTGAGTGAAAAAAACAACAACACATCCAATCACATGTACTGTATGTGCATTTGGCAACTTTGAACAGATTTGTTGATTTTTTTTTTCATTCTGACATTGGTGTTTTAGTGCGGAGATAAGAACCTGGCCCAGAGTGCTCAGATGTACCATTATCAGCACCAGAAACAGCAGATGTTGTCGCTTAAGTGAGTAGATCTACATCACCAGCCCAGCTGCACTACCTCGTATTTCATCTCTCATTCATATTCATCTAATCATATCCTTAATATGGAATTTTGGTTGCTTATATTATATTCTGTGTTTCATAAATCCTCCACTGTCCCCATGTACACCAGGTGCATGGTAGAAAGCTGTTAACATCAAAGCAATTTTTGTTTGTTTGTTTGTTGAGAACAACATGATCAAAAGTGTATTGATCGACTTGAATTGCTTGAATTGAATCGATGAGCAGAGGTGGTACACAACGCACACAAATCCTGTGCTTGAGTAAAAGTAGAAAAGTAGAGAAAGGAGAAAAGTACTCACCTTCAAGTTTATTTAAGTATATAATGTACAGGGCCTTTTATTAGCTCACAGCACCCTTTTTCATAGTAAATCTCTCTCTCTCTTTATCTTTCTCTTTTTCCCCTTCCCAATTGTGGAAAGGCTGTTCTTGTCACTGCCTGCAACCAGCTTTACTTCTGATTTCAAAGACCTGTTGCATACGTACTGTTTCAATGCATATTAGTTTAGTAGTTTAGCTTAGTAGTTTTTACTACTTTACCTTACAAGATGTAAGAAATATAACCGTTTAAGACACGTCTAGACAGTAAACTAGATAGATACTTCTATCAGATCAAATTTAATCAAAAATCACAACGGCCCAAAGTCGAATTGAAGAGAATGTGTCCTCACTTACATCATGACAGTGAAAAATTTCATGCTCGTTCATTCCTTTTATCTTCCTTGAAAGACTTTCTACTCACCTGTGATTGCTAGAAAGTGCCAAGTGCATCTAGTGCATGAACCTGCAAGGATAGCTCAGTGGTTGAGGTATTGGACCACTGAGTGGAAGGTCCCAGGTTCAAATCCCGCACCATGGCCTCTACACCAGAGCCCTTAACCTTTAACTGTTCAGATGTTCATTGGATTACTGTTCACTTCTGGCCAATCAGATTCAAGAATTCAACCACACTGTGGTGTAAACAGAATTCATATATCATAATACGCATTATTTCTCACACACAAAGGGCTTCTATTGTCTCAATATACTACTACTAAAAAATAATCTAAAAATATGTTGTTTGTTCTATTCAGGCAAAGAGATGAACCCAAGATGGCTGAATCAGCAGCTACCTCTGATGAGGAGAACGAGGATGGAGACTTCACTGTGTACGAATGCCCTGGACTTGCCCCAGTAAGCAGCAGTTCTGTGTGTGTTTGTGCATATGTGTGTATACACATCTTTCAAGGTGGTCTAACATAGGGCATGTCCCCGTAAATCGGAATCTAGTGCCGCGTACAGTGTCATTTTGTTGCGGTGTCTCGCTGAATCTCGCTCCGTCTCTCTCTTTAGACCGGCGAGATGGAGGTGAAGAACCCTCTGTTTGACGACTCCACACTTCATCTTCATCTCGACCTGCAAAAAAGCTACAACTGAACCAGGACTGTCAGTGCACGATCACGTTTAAAACACATCCACAATCTTACGTCGAGGTCAAATCCCATCTCCATGAAAAAGAGGACGGGAGCTGGGAAGTTCAAGGAGGAAAGAGGAGAAGAGGAGTCGGTCTGCATCGGATTTGACTTCACACGTAGTCAGCAAGGACAGCTCCGGTGGTCCTCGTCGCTTCGTTTTCAACCTTCCTCTCCATCCGTTGTTCCGTTTATTGACTGTTACGTTGTGTGTGTGTGTGTGTGTGTGTAGAAACTGGAAACGAGTTTTAACATATCCGCCTAAACGAATGATTTGCCTTTAAACATTACAGAAACAGCTATAGCCCTGTACACACATACTCTGTCCTGCATGGATTGAGTGTTTCCTCTAGTACTCACAGTCTACCTTTGAAGGAAAGAAGAATTTTCTAGCAGTATGTCTTTGTTTAATTTATTTATTTATTTAAAGATTTATTGATTTTATGACGTGTTAATGATTTATCTCATCGACTTCTTTTTCACATAACCTTTCGCTCTCCCTAGCCTTGCTGAAATTGTGCACTTTCAGAAGTTACCAGTGTACCATGGCCTTTACAGTATATGCACGAATCAGTATAAAACACAGACTGCATGTCAGTTTCCTGTTTTCCACACCATCCTCTCGCGTTGCAAAACAGTTCCCACATCTAATCCTTGTATCCGATTTCACTCTGGATTCCTAACTGGAAGGTTTCCTTAAGCTGAAAGGGTTTATACTTTGCACGGTCATTATTTATCCGTTCCCTCCAAGTGCAAGGTGGGGTTTATTGGAACCAGCTCTGGGCTCATATTGAAGTTTCATACAGTCAGTTATGCAAAAAATGGTGGAGCAGGTAGCTTTAGGTCCCAGGTTCTGTCCTGTGCTTGGGGTACTGTGTGGAGTTTCACACACTCTTCCTTTGAGATTCCACCAGTTTCCTCTGACCGGCCAAAAACAAGCCAATAAATAGACACTAAATTATCCTTAGTGTGCATGTGTGTGCTTGGTATCCTACAATGTACTGATATCCAGTCCAGTTTTACAATGTTCACCAATCAACCACGACCCTAACCAGAATAAAGTGCATACTGAAGATGAATATATATTTTAAAAAATGCATATTATTCTGTTAAATTAAAAAAGAGTCGATCAATGGCTATGCCTCTACTACCGATCAGTTTGTGAATTTGTATAACTCTTCTCTTTGAGTTGCATTGGACAAATCCATCTACCAAAGATACAATACTGTTCAAAGGTCTTGCATCATCCCTCATTTCTTCATATTCAATTCAATGAAATGAGGTAAAGAAATAAAAACAAAAGTTTTACTGCGTTAGGCTGCAAAGACCCTAAAGATACTGGTTGTTTATGCAATAACCTCAGCAGCGACCTCATTTCCCCTCTCATCTGTTCCAACCACTCAGCATTCAGCATCACCAGTATACTAATCACCTGCCTGATCATCTGTCATCTTCTGTACCAGTTTCTCACTGGTTCATGCCTAAAGTTAGATTTTTGTTTTATGATTGAATGATCCATAGGTCACTGTGTAGCTTAACAGCCTAAAAACATTCCTCTGAAACTAGTCATGTACAGGAACTAGACTGGAAACGAGAGCCAAAAAGATCATTCAGGAAACCTCAAGAGTGCATTAAAAATACAAGAAATTCTGGCTTTTTAGGACCAAATATGAATAATCGAGAGGCGGCGCAAGACTTTTGTACAGTTCTGTACACATGTAAATAGATGGTCTCTTAAATGGTGAAACAGAAAAGCATAAAGAAGAAAAAAAAAAATCATGTTTTCGAAACCCAAAGATACCACAATCATCCAGAGTGCTAGACTGATAGTGATAACTAAGTAGAAAGAATGGCATGCATACTCTCTCCCGTCAATTACTGTGGGCTCAAGTTTGCAGAAGATCACCCCCAGGTTGCTTACACTGCCCTGTGACGAACAGCACTGTCATGGAGGAAGAATAGAAAGACTAAACCAAAAGTGAACACTGTCTGATCAGGACCGGAGATGTGTATGATCCCAGAGCTCAGGTCCAATATCGGGTCACTATTCAGCCATTGAATCTGCCTTTTTCATTCGTACAAAATTGTGAATACTGTGCAAGGGAAACTGAACTCGTGCATAAAACCACTTGATGCTTGAACATATCAAACACGACATTGGATTTCAAGAAAACACAAAAACACAGCCATCCGCCCACACTTCAAATGATTCGCTGTATGTACCGAAAAAGCCACATTATACAGTATGATTTATAGACGTCATGATGTTCCTTTCTACCAAAGTAGAGTCAGTGGTGGTATTTTCTAAAACTCTAGTTGTGATTTTAATATTTTCATAATTGTGCAGATATGAATAAGCCTAAATGATATAATGTAGCCTTTGTATAGTCTGTATTGGTCTTACTATGCATGAGCTGAAGCTATGGAATGATAAAGGGAATCCGTATGCATTTTCAGCGTTGCTTTGTGACCCTGAGTGTACTTGGGTGCCCTTGCTGAAATGTTCCATTTGAGCTGTGGTCCAAACAAATCTGAGATAAAAAGAAAAAAAAAAAACTGACACAGCAACTGTGAAAATTGGCCATCGTGCATTGAATGTGAGCTGACCACGGCTCGTCCATCTGATCTGTGATGTGCCCTGTTGTATATAACTGCAGCTGTATATAGAGAAGACTTGAGGCCTGCCTGCTCAGTTTGCTGTATTTGTACAAACCCCTGTCATATCTGCGGTAGATTTCGCATTGCGTGCTCGGTTGAAGTATTCGCTCTTTGCTGCTGAGTCTCAGGAAAACTGCCAACAGTAGCCAGACCTTCATTTACCTATATCCCCTTTCTGTCCTATTCGTAAGAAGAGGAAGAAGAAAAGAAAAACACAATAAGTCTCATGACTTAGTCTTGGAGAGGCTTTCCTTCAACAACAACAAAAAAAAAAACGGCTTCACGCTTTTAGTAGGCTGATTGTCATTTTTAATCGGGCGGAGAAAAGATAGCGAAGTGGCCTGCCCTTCTTTTAAAGAAGGCTTTTTAAACATTATCTCCTGGAAATCTAGGTAGAAGCTGTTACACAGTGTTTTAAGTGATTTTCCACTTGATGCAGAATAGCTCTAAATAATCAAATAATTCATTTGAAAAAGAAATCCAGCCTACTGTTATCTAATAAGTAGGCTGTTAAACATTAAAGAAAGCTGCGTAACATGAATTCCTTCCCGTACACGTCTCGCTGTGTATGTTGGTCTTGAATTTACTGAACTCTTTTTTTTTTTCTTCTTTTTTTTCCACCTAATGAAATTGTTTATCATGCATGTAAAGATAGGATATTATATAAAAGGGAAGAAATAAATATTTATATTATATCAAGCTCTTGTGATGTTGTGTATATTAATATATATCCTTGCCACTGTCGCCGTCACACTTGGCTTGCTCATCAGAGACATTTCATTCATCATTCATTCATCTCATTATTATCTAGACACACTTTTCTCACACATACACAATTTTCTTTCTTTTTTTTTTTTTTTTTTTTTTTTTTTTTTTTTTTATTTTTTTAATTTTTTTTAATGTGGTTTTTAAAAAGTACAATTTTTAAAA
>JAQMYL010000014.1:18251322-18261650 GCA_030014365.1 Clarias pachynema | reverse complement strand
GGGGCATAATGCAAATATGAAAATATCTAAAAAGAGCCACTTGACAATAATGATGATCAGGGTTATACATAGGCTGTATATATATATTTGGGCCCAGGGGCCAACAAGTTATGTGTTAAAAGTGCGTCGCATACATAGTACTCCCACCCCTACTCATCTCGGGGGCAAGGAAAAAAAGTTCAGGCTCAGGAATTTTTTCCACTATCAGCCCTGTTCGTATTTTAATTTATTTTGTTTTCAGTTTTGTTAATTTGTTTTGCACTTCACGGCCACCGTACTTTTCCCCCTGCAAACCTCTTCATGCTCATATGATTGATAAAAACACACACAAAAATCCCACATAATAGGACTTAAAACAAGCTTGGATCATTCCACTGTGTACAAGTGCCATAATTCAGGGTAACAATGGAAAAGTATGTGGTATGAGCAGTGCCTCACCCTGGTGTTTCACTCTCCTTTGTCTTTCTGGGGAACTCATCCCACATCTCTCATTGGTTGAGTGAATGGGTTTCCAAGGAGAGGGCGACACTGCAGCTGTTTGATAAGCTGTGGCAGGGCGGAGGTCACACTTGTCCTAAATATCGATGTACAAATATTTCATGAACTCTGAACAAGCCTCTTTATATTCCAAACATAAACATCATATATGTGGAAATACCTGATGGTGGAACACGACACTTTCCTCCAGAGTAACTCCACAGAACTCACAGGGAATGAGCACTTCACTCAATCCTGGGCTTGAGGGAGGGCTGTAGGAAAGAGGGGAGACAGACTGGGGGAGATTCGGAGGGCTCGGGGTGCGAGGAGTGATGATGTCCTCGTCGGTCAGAGGCTCTCCGTGGCGCAGGGATGGAACCTGCTTGCTGAACGAGGCGATGGCAGAGGCGGGACTGCAACCCGTCTGGAGAAGGAAAACAAATACATATAAAGTCACCGAACGCATTCTAGATAATGTACTGAGAATACATGCTGAATCGTTTAGAAGAATGAGAAGCAAAATAGAGGACAAAAACTTCACATAATAGCATAATATAATATTATATAGTATAAAGACAAGGGGATTTTAAGTAGGGTGTGCAACCTTATTTACACTTAATGACACAGGACATGGTTATAAGCAACAACAGTTACTGAGAAAATTATAGGGGGGAAAAAAAATATATATATATATATATATATATATATATATATATATATTTGTGTGTTGATTGTTGTACAGCACCATCAAGATTGCCATTATAAATGTAATTACTGAATTCCACTTTTGTCTCAAAAGATCACAAACATAATAAATGATAAATAAATCCTGAAGCTATCTGGCACATCCTAACCTGGTGCAAAATGAGATCCTCCTCTGGAAAGAGCTCCTCGCAGAACTCACAGGGGAGCATGATCTCGGAGGGCGTGTTAGTGCTAGCTGGAGTGTTGTTATTATTGGTAGAAGTGATCTGGGAGCTAAAGGTGCTTGAGGCAGGCACTCTGCCAAAACGTTGATCCCAAACGTCGGTCCACAAACCCTGCTGAACATCTGACTCCTCTGTATCTCCGTCGCTCTGGAGAGTCAGGGCCAGGAGGTAGTCCAGACCAGAGGAGTCGGACACGGGCAGCTGACTCAGAGGCCACAGCAGGCTGTTGTTGTTGTTCTCCAGTTCTGCTTCCCGGTCAAGCACTGGGGAAACAATCAATCAATCAATCAATCTTTATTTATATAGAACCTATCCACTACCAAGTAGTTCCTAGGTGCTAAACAAATACGGACTTTGTAAAATTAAATAAAATACACAAAAAATACACAGATATATACTGTAGCAGAAGATAAAATAATAGTAATAATAATAATATAAAATAAAATTCAAATATAAAAAAAAAGTTATACATTTATATTGTGATACATGGAGACGTTTTTGTGATAAGCAATACATGATTTGCTATTCAATAGTTTATATTTAATTTTATTCCATGCCTCAAATATAAACAATTTAACACTGAAAAACAATAATTATTTGTAACTGTAAAAAAACGATTTTAGACATCTCAGAAAATTTTATTATGCCTTGCTGATTTCTATAACTCGTGCCCTAAGCCTCCTGGTATAGGCTCCAGGTCCCCATGACCCTGAATACAGGATAAAGCGGTATAGAGACAATGAGTGAGTGAGTGAGTGTGATTTCTATAACCTGATTATTTTTTTTATCCTAGAATACATTCATTCTGGCTATAACATTAATGTGCGCAGTCTAATACATTATAGTTACAACCTGAGTTCAATAGTAATGCTTCATACACAAAACGCTACATATACTGCATACTTCAAACGCTTTGTACAGCGCACGCTCGGCAATTATTACAATCAAAGGCTTGAAATAGCCATGATGCTATTTAGGAAAGATGAAGAAAAAACTGCCGATATTATGAAGCGTTATGTTAGGAGACATTGTGACAGTCTTTGGGTGTTTCCTGACACATTTCCTAGATGGTGTTAAATTTCCCAGCCATCCCTTTCTTTGGTCCCGCTCTGATAATGTATGCTTACAGTTTTAACCCTAGATGGTGTTAAATCCTTACTAGCGCTGACTCAGTCCTAATATGGCAATACGTCCTATAGTCTGGGTCCGGACGGATATCCATGCAACTTCCTCTCTCTTTGTTCCCCCCGGACCATGTTAATTACCTTTGTTCTTGCTATTTGAGAGACATGACATGCATGACACAAGGCGCTTGGCTCAAAACTTAAATACCATGACTATGCTTTTAATAAGCCAGAAATAACATTCAGACCCTAGCATGCATGCTGTGTCCTGGCATTTAACATTTAAGAGTCAGAGTATCAGAAAGCGCCGGAGCAATTCATTCTTTATTTTAAACTTAACAGGCTGTTTATTCCTTATGGAAGGAGTCTCCATGATCAGCGCCATTTAACAGCAAGCAAGTTCTTCCACTTTGTGCTTTCTTGTGTAATGACAATTATCTGGATTATTATTAATCTAAAAGAGTGAGATGAAGTGTCTGTTGATACAATGACTGTTTATGTGCATGCTTGAATGATTTGTTGATATTTTGTAACGCTTTAAAAGTTAAAAGGGAATTGTTATAGCTGTTACAGATAGTGTGCTGTATTAACACTCTCTGGTATAAATACACATATGGTCCATGAAAATATCATGCTATAAATTCTTGTCAGTTGTGACGTCCAGAGAAGATTGCGGAGGTTGTATTGGCGATTTCGCAAGATCTCCGGTATACAACAAAATACTACAGTAGCTTTTGCGCGGTAAACTAATAGCATCCAACCCTTCATGTACTTACGACGAGAAAATTCATTGTTTCTCTGTGCTGTGAATCTCCTCGCCCCGGCTCCCACTGCTCCTCTAGTGCTGTTATGCAGTCTGCTCTCTAGTGGCCGTGGTGGGCCTCTGCGCTCCGTTAACCCAGCGCTGCTGTTATTATTGCTCCTTTCTTGCCCCCTCAACAGGTTATGAATGGACTGCGTCTCAAACCATGCTTCAGGAGGCTGAGAGGCCACCCTTCTCTCCTGGGGAGGTGTGAGGCTCCCACACAAGGCCGGATGGATGGCTTTCTCCCTCAGCATGATGTTGTACTTGCACACGGGGCAAGGTTCGGTTCGCGTCCCGCAGTAATCCTCATGCTCTTTGGCTTGGCTGAAGACCAGCTCCAGCTCGCAGTACTGACACGGGACCAGACGCTGGCTGCACTCGGAACTCTGCAAACGCACAACTCCATGTGAATGTCAGTCATTGCCGCTGCGACAGGTGACAGCGCGGTAAAGAACCGTAAACATCACCGACTAGGTCTGTGATCATCAAGCTACATGGATGGAAATGGTATGCACGTATAAATCAATACTGAAATAAATACCTGATGGGTCTCCATGAGCCTTTTTTCAATATTCAGACCACATTTGCATTGTTCCTGTGGGGAATAAAAATTTTTTTTTTTTAAAAAACACAAGATGTAAACTTAATCACCACATTTGCTTCAAATCGCTCTTAAGCAGCTCAAATATAATGGCTGGAGTGTATTTCTGGGCTGGGAAAAATTTCAATGGCATCCTGAAGGGAAGAAACTAGCCAGATCCAGAAACGTTAAATGCTATAATTATATTATTATTATTGTTACAGGTCTCGGTAAACTTTAAAACATGTTTAATTGCACAATTAAATTATGCTTTGCTGCCTGATTTGTGTTCCAAAATATATTACGATATTCCATTTTATACGACAACATTATTCTGGTCAGATAGGGGTAGAACAATTTTGATAAAAGGTTGTTATTTTTCCCATATGAGAGAAACCATATAATGAAATCTACTTACTAGATGAGAAACTATTTGCAGCTTTAACTTAAAGATATATTCAGCTTATAGTTTCCTCAAATAATCACAATACATGTTTAATACATGTTCAAAATACCTGTTTAAATAAATACAAAGCCTGGCCAAGAAATTTCACTAATTCAGACGGGTGAAATTATTGGGCTGCATCAAGCAAAGAGATTTTACTGAAACTTGGATAAGAGAACATTATCAACACATTATCAAAACCTGGAATGGGACGGATAACGCTGATCCGTGAACTTTGTGGAAGAAATTAGTTTTTTGGGGGGGGAGGTTGGGACAAAAAAAAAAAATCATACTTAATCATACTCAAATTATTGAGTATGAGTGGCAAATAAGGTTTGTTGTGTTAAAGCTTTAGCCAGACATTTCCTCACGTGGTTTTGCATAGTCTGAGAGATCTCATCAAATTATTTTGAAAATTGACAGCTAGAATGCCTGTGGTCTACCCGACTGCAATTGCTGCAAAATGTTTTTTATTTATTTATTTATTTTTATGAAGGCAAAGTTTGAAGAACACATTGATCATTTCCAGCAAAATGATCATTTCTAACCCTTACAATGTCAGCATGTCTTGTTCTTTTTCTATATTGAGACTAATTTCGTGTGCATTTCCTTGATAAAGTGATCCCAAACTTTTGAGTGGTAGTGCTGCCTCAGGTGAATTTTGTGCAGTTTTATAAGGAAATTAGCTGCCTAGTTTTACTGAACATCCTGGAGAACCAGCCACAGTCCTTTTTGTCCTTTTGAGTTTGTCACACCTGCTTCTTTTTTTTCATGCAAAAGCCAGAAGCTTTCTTTTTTTCAATTTTTTATTTTTTTTTAAAGTGGTCTTTTACATAACATGCTGCTTTCTTTTATAGTGCAGGAATACTACTATTTGTAAATCAGTAATGTTTTTGTACTGACATATATAATAAACTATATATGTATAATACTGTATACATATTAGCTTTAGGTCAAAGCAGTAATATAGACATATTTGTTTGATAATCTAAAACGAAAGAAAATACACATCACTATTCTGAGTTAGCTGGCTAGCTCGGTGCAGCAAAACCTCAACACATACGCATCAAGTTTCCCAGTTTTTATGTCAACTGCCCTGAGGATGAAAATTAATTCCGACAAGTGAATAACTAATGATGTACTAGTGAGAATGTGATGCATATAATATTATGTTTTAAATAAACCTGCGCATTTGTTGTATCAGGGTTATATGAGCAGCTCAGACTACAAGAAGCATTTGTCAGGTTAGTAAGGCTCTGTCTTTCCCTTTGTGGATGATTTAATTAAAGATTTATATATATGCACATATAAGGTGGTGGCTCTGGGTTGCTGATCAGAGGGTCGAGGGGTTCGATCCAAATTGCCACTGTTGGCAAGACCCTTTACCCTATGCCCATACAAAATGACCGCATATCATTTCCAAGGATACCTGTGCATGCTCCTCCTCTTTGTGTTGCAGAAGCTCAGCTCGGGGAACGGGCTCCTGACACACATCACACAGGGCGATGTTGCGTCGACAGTGGATCTCATGGGTGGTGAAGTTAGCTTCGGGAATGTCATGTTTGCTGCAAAGGTGCACAGAGATTGAGAGAGAGAGAGAGAGAGTAAGAGGAAAAAAAACAGAAAAGGGTACAAACCGGCAAGAGTACATGCACAAGACTGGATTACAAAATAGTGAAAATAGAGAGGAACAGAGGAAAATCTATACCAGTTAGTGCAAAGGTGAGTTTTTTCATCAGCCATGCCCGACTGCCCTGTTGCTAAAAAGATAAAAAGAGCTGTTAACAGGCACCGTCAAACAAAGATAGAACAGATATTTATATGTGAGCAACCCCCAAAAAAGAGGTATATAATCTATAGAAAGAAATAGGGAGAAATCTATAGAAAATATATCCATCTATCCATCTGTTTTTTCTGCAAAAGTAAAAGCACCCCACAATTAAACTGTCTTTTTAAAGAGAAAAATGTGTTTGCATCTTTGTGTTTTTTTTTTAATAGAAAAGAGTAAGCAGTTTGTTCCTTTAAGTGTAAATCTTTGACTGTTGTACAGTACGAATATTTGTATATTGTTGAAGGGTGCCAATACTTCTGAATCGTAAGAAACCCATGAAAAACATCAGCATCTACTATATATACACACTAAAAAAGACACATGAATAATCAAAACAAGAGAAATACAATCCAGTGGGTGTCATGGTGATCTCCTACCCAGTGTGTAACAGAAGGCAGCTCAGGCAATTGTTGCGTTTCTGAGCAAATGACCCGAGACCAATTATAGAGTCTGTTTAAAGTCTTACAGCCTCACCTTATTTCGTTATAGAACCTCACTGGCGAATCGGCGTCCTTAATCTTTGGAAAGAAACGAAACAGAAACACGAGTGATGATTAATGAACGCTGTTTATCAGACCAACCCGTCCTGTCGCTTCCTGTTGATGGGAGCCGAACAGCTAGCACGCGCTAACTGAGACTCGGCTGACACCGGTGGCGTCCCAAAATCACTTCCGGTGTCACCGAGGGCACTAGATAGACCGCTCTGTTACACATTGAGGAGGGCGCTGTCACAGAAAGTGACGCGCTATATAGAACACAACCGAGCTAAAACGTAAAACTACACATTCAGTTATCAGTTAATTTTAACGAAGTACAATTTAAAGGAGACACCATTGTGTTGACAGTACACGAGGAAAAGGTAAAAAAAAAAAAAAATGCAACGTAAAATAAACAAGTAAACAATTGTGTAATGAATAATAATACGCAACCTTTTATAAGCAGATTTCTAGTTCTGATTGCAATTGTTTTCAATCCGAACAGCAAACATTCATGACTGGATTCAGTAAAAACGGCTAAGTAACTTCTATCAGCCAGCGTGTATTATTATCCCGTCTCTGTTTGCAAGAATGCAAAAATAAATAATTCGGTAAACATTTTTTCTTTATTAAAACATAAAATAAAACCTGGACTGTTTTAAGTTTAAATCCTATTCTATCCTAAACAACTAAGCGAAAGTTTAAAGTTTTTTTTGCGGTCGGTGGCGGAATTAGAAGCGCTAGTCCTGATAGCAAGGACTCACTTCCGGTCACGTGGGACAACAGATTTCAAAATAGTTTAAAATAAAAAATTAAACGATTTAGATATATTCCATCGGAAATATATAAGACATTTATTTAAATATATAAGTAGTTTTCTTATAAAAGATATAACAGCATAGAAAATTCAGTGATATGAATACACGTTTAGTTATAGCAGGCTTTTATTATGAAATAAAGATATATTAATAAAAAAGAAACCCAGAAAGCAAACAACTACTGTTCAATCAAACGCGTTTGTGTTTGCAGCGCCCCTAGTGGATATAATAATTCATCACAACCCGAGAGGTTACCTGACTCTGAATCGGAATACGAGTCAAATTCCAGCTGTTGGGAATCGATGGAAAATAACAAGGAACTGGTGAAAATTGACAGAAATCAGGACAGTTTTTCTTCTTTTAGGCTTCCTTCCTCCTCACGTTTTAACCAATATCACACTCATTTTGCTGAATGGTGGAGCTGGCTACAGATGTTAAGATGTTTTTTATCTTAAACTAAAAAAATCTGTTATGAATACACGTTCAGGTATAACAGGCATTTATTATTAATTATTACTACTTGCTTAATGTAAACAACCACCTGCACCAATTATATATAAATTAGAAAATCTAAACTAAGTATTTTTACTGGGATTTGTTAATATTTTCACTGCTGAAATAACAGTGCTGAAGTGGTCTAAGTGAATTTCAATATGCTGGAGTTGTTTTAAGACAAAACTTCTTTATCTGATCTACTTTTTCTAGTTGGCCATACATGTACGTGGGCTTAATCCTGAAAGAATAATATCACTGATTACAGTACAGCTGATCAGCTTATTTTTAGCATTAACCTTTTAAACTGTTTTTACAAACTCTTTTCCCGTCATTGATGGGTACTTCTGCTCTTACATAAATAATTGTGTAAGTAGTGTAAAGTTTACAGGAACGCTCTTGTTAGGGGCAGAACGGCGGCTTAGTGGTTAGCACTGTCGCCCTTCAACTCCAGGATTCGGGGTTCGATGCAGGGTATGTGCACATAGAGTTTGCATGCTCTCTCCGTGCTTTGGTGGGTTTCCTCCGGATTCTTTGGTTTCCTTCCACAGACATTTAGGTTAGGCTAATTGGTGTTCTCAAATGGCCCATAGTGTGTGAATAAGGGTCTGTGTGTGCCTTGTTATGTATTGGCACCCCATTCAGGGTGTATCTCCTGGGATAGGCTCCAGAATGTAGACGAAGAGTGATTTTAGGGAGGAGTGCTAACTGGATCAGATTCCATTCTAATGAATAGACTTTAATGATTCACTCTGCATTCATTTGATTTCTCAAGCCTCGTGCTTTAGTCTGAAAGCGTCGAATCAAAGAATCGACTCTTTTATCGGTGAATCGACTCCGGGCTCGAGAGAGAGAGCGAGAGAGAGAGAGAGAGCACATCGCGTACTTTTTATTTACCAGAAAAGAGATTAGAAATACAGCTGTATTGGATGAGTTTGAGAAAAAGTGATGTAGCGATGGTGGTTTGGAGAAGGTCAGACTTCGTCGCTGAGAATTTACTGGAACGTATGATGGTAAATGTTTGTTTGTTTTTTTCCCTTCTAAATGTTGATTAAAACAATCACAGTAAACATAAAATAGGATAGAGGCCGTCTTAAGGAATAACTTAGGAATAATAATAATAATAACAATAATAATAAACTATAATAAGTCACAAAGTAATGTTGAGGTATTTTTTAAGTTCTTTAGCTTAGCGTTGTTTGTTAATCTGGGGAGGGTCCTGCTGAGTAACCTTGGTTACAAAACCCGAGCACGTGAGCATCCTGTGATGATGTGATGTGTAATAGGGTAATAATGACTAAGCGTTAGGTTTATTAACTAATGCACCTTTATTAGAGATAGCTCATGCTGTTTTTGCTTTTCGCTTTTTCCCCCTCCTTTTTTTAACCCAATGCTCGGTTTCATTTAGGCAGGTCACATGCTCGCTCGGGAATAATAATAATGGCTGCACAGGAACCGTCCCCTCCGTCTTCTCTGGAAGGCAACAAGCCGGGCTTCCCGAGGAAAATCCTGGCCAACAAGCTGGAAGAAAAGCATCTGTGCAACATCTGTCAGAAGATCCTGCGGAGGCCGTTCCAGGCGCAGTGCGGACACCGCTTCTGTTCCTACTGCTTCAACAAAACAGTGAGGTGGGGAATACGCTCGCTCAGTCCCCCCGTGTAGCAACATGCTAACGACAAGGCACAATAAAGCTCACACCTCATCTTACAATTCAAAAATACCACCACCTGACACTCACTGTAAATACCTCACACACACTGCTGGATCATTTATCTCACGTTTTGTCCGCATGCCAGTCAGTGAAACGCGTGTTTTCGAGGCAAGACGAACAAAAGAAAGAAAGGCTTGCTAGCTCAGTTAGCTCCGAGTCTCTTTCTGTTCCAGGCATTGTGCAGCAGCTCGCTGTTGTTGCCAGGCACATTAGCTCAGCACTGATACCCAGACTCAGCCCTTTATTCAAGCAGAAACATCACATTTCCACAACATTTTATATCTTCTGTTAAAAATGTATTTCCCCCCCCTAATTTTTCTTCCTGCCATTTCCAGTTCTGGTCCCCAGAAATGCAGTGCCTGTATTAAAGAAGATATCTTTGAGGAGCCAACGTCAATCCTGAAACAGGGCTGTGTGAGTTAGCACTCTGCAATTATACACACACACAAAGACAAATATTCTTATTTAAATTACTGACTGCAGCACAGAGAATCTTTATAGTCTTACACACTAACAGTCAATATCTTTTTACATTGAATGTTTTTTAATGTAATAAGCTTTGTTATTAGTTTTCAAAACTAATATAAAGAGTTGTTGATTCTCTCTCTCTCTCTCTCTCTCTATATATATATATATATAC
>JAQMYL010000014.1:18223962-18239968 GCA_030014365.1 Clarias pachynema | reverse complement strand
AATGGTCATGAAAATAAAGAAAAACCCATTGACAGATAGATGAGAAGGTGTGTCCAAACTTTTGGCCTGTACTGTATGTACAAATAAATACATTCTTGCTCATGTTGTCTAGGTTAAAACACCTCATATTTGACACCTGTGTTGCTCAATGCGTCCTCAGTTTGAACAGAAATAAAATAGGAATTTATGTAACTTTTACAAAAATACAACAACACAACACTCATGACGATTTGTGCTGGGAAAGATGGAGGATGATGGTGAAGGAGAACTTCAGTGGAGGAATAATTAGAGTTAGGGTGAGGTATCGCTGTAGTGCTGTCGCAGCACACTGGATCGACCCTCTGCTTGTTTGTTTGTTTGTTTTTTCAAAAAAGTCAGAATTCTGAGGTCAAAGTAAAGAAGTTGACAGATGATAACGCCTTTTTTATGGTGAGCTGGAAAACATCATGTGACATCATTCTTCCTGTGCATATGTGGATCAGATTGGGAGTAGTATGAGCTGTTCTGAATATTGTCATTCTGGATTTGCTCAGTAAATTGGAGTATAAACTTTTATAAACGTAACGACATTTTAAATCTTACTCAAAAATTTATTAATTCATTCTTTCATTCTTTATACCACTTATTCTACACAGGGTTGCATGACTGGGTCTGGAGCCTATCCCAGGAGACTTCAGGCATGTGACTGGGTACACCCTGGACAGGGTGCCAATCCATCTCAGGGCACACACACTCATTCACACAGGAATTGTACCCTCGACCCTGGCGGTGCCTACCCACAGTGTACATAAAAATTATTTCAAGAAATCTGCTTTCTTTGCCTTTAGTGTCTGCTGACACTTTGTGTCTGTAACTTCACGCCAATTACACTAATCTTTATCCAGCTCCTCTGTAGACAATATCAGAATGTTTGCCTGTCCTGAAAAAAAGCAGAATGTTGTTTGGGCAGATGCTGAAAGGTTTAAATGCCCCTGTAATTCCGTCATGTCAGTTACGAGTAAACAGGGTTGTTTATGAAATAATAAAACTATGAAATAACACATACGGAATTAGGTAATTATGTAACAACAACAACAACAACAAGTCAGTTGTTATCTTAAGACACGGAGGTCAGCCTTTCTGGAATAGTTCTTGCAAGAATAGTATTGTGTCGAGTGCATTTGCAAAACCCATAAAGCAGCATGATGAAACTGGCTCTCATGAAGACCTTCCCAGGAAAGCAAGACCAAAACTTACCTCTGCTGCAGAGAAAGTTCACTTAGAGTCACCAGCCTCCAAAATCACCAATTAACAAACAGCAACTCAGATTAGAGTCGCTATGAAGGCTTTACAGAGCATGAGTATCAGATATATCTGAACATCAACTGTTCAAAACAGATTAATTGCATATTTTGGATGCCCTTAGCGTTGCTTGACAATGTAGAAAGAAATAAAAATCTACAACGACCATGAAGTTAGAAAGTGATCCCAAACTTTTGAGCGGTATATATAATGGCAGTGAGTGACATTCACATTACACAAAGTAACAAATCAGTCAACTGTCTCAAAAAAGCATGTTTTAATGAGCCCAAGTAAGAATGAGCACCTTCCTCATTAATAACTGACTAATTTGGTTCCAGAGAAATCAGTAGCATATGTCTGACATCACCTAAGAGAAAACTGAGACAAAATGTCAGCCAAAGTGCAACAATGATGTCATTCTCCTAAGTACATTTAAAAACATTCGAGCACTTATTTATTATACACTGTCTAGTTAATTGAAGACCAGATACCACACACGTTTAACATGAAGCAGGTCATTGTCTGGATTCAGACCCATGCGTTTATCCCATGGGAATACTGCTGAAGGTTTTCAGGAAGTGGCAACAGACAAAGTTTGACAAGCTTAGGTAGCAGTTTTAAAAGGTGAGAGGTTAAACATTACCTCATGGTGTTTAGGAAAAGAGACTGGGATTCTTCACTCTTTACTGAAAGGTTACTGCATTAGTCAGCTGCTGAAAGTCATCTGTAATGAGTGTTCCAGTCAAATCAGGGCGCGTGATTAAATTTCCTGTGAATGAAAGTGAAAAACCGATTGACATTTACAGAAAACGTCAGACACAGTACGGCGATGAGACTCAGTAAAACATTTGAATGGTGCAAGGGTTTTAAAGAAGGCTGTACGTCCATAAATGACGATCCTGGCCGAGGTGGCTTGGAGCCCACTGCGGTCATAACCGTGAAAATTCAGTCCGAATCCTTGAAAAATCTACGGATAACTTGTTGCCAACTTGCTCAAGGGATGCATCTGTCTGTGGGAACTGTTCTGCAATCATTTATGAACACCATTTGCACCTTACAGGTACTTAACTGGGATAACTAGGAGTTATTGCCACATCTGCCATATAGTAAGCCATTTCCACATATTTGGGATATTAAGGGAGTTCCTGGGAGGCCAGCGTTTCAGACGGTCTGATCATGGTTCCGGCAAACTGAGAAAACGTTCTACCTTGATGGTTTCCAAGCACTAGTGAAACACTGGGATAAGTGCATTAATGTAGCAGGAGATTCTATAGAGAAATAAAGATTGCTTTTACTCTAATAGTTTTTACTAGTTTTGCTTTTACTCTTTCTGTTATTCTGAACAACCAAACGTCTCGGAAAAGTCTTGAACGCCCCTTGAGGAATGAGGTTGAAAGTACACAAAGACTGATTTGAGCAATGCATAATCAGTTTCCCGTGGGAACTGATTCCATCAGATTTTACCATGTGCATCAGAATCATCGGTGTTCTTTGGAAGGATGCTATTTATCCCCAAATTTGGCTTCAGACACGAGCTGTGAGACTGAGTCATATGGAAGATAACCTCCACAGCAGGAGGGCTTTGGTATTTATATTAAGCTGGCTTATGGTGCATGCAATATTTTTTCTTCAGGGTAAATCTGTAGCGCTGTATCAGAGTGCACAGACAGCGTCTAATCTGTGGATTAACATGGGGGCAATCCTTCTTTTGGGGTTTCTCTGCATGCACCACAAAGCATGCCAGTAGGTAGGATGGGGCTTTCGATATACTGTAACATGCACTCATATCAATTACTAGAGGTTGGCTTTTTAGGTGCATAGTAAAGGTTGGAGGCATTTAACTTCCTGTACTAAAAAAAAAAAAAAAGTAACATGTGGCTTAGAAGAAATGTTAATTTGTATTAAACATCAAACACACATACACATGAGAATACCATTAAGCTACAAATGGCATACTACAAAGAGAATGTACAGCTATGGAAAGTCAAATGAAGTGGTGGGTCTTTGTTTAAAGACTGCCAGAGGAAATTTGTTACACTGCCTGGGTGCCATCAGGTAGCTGGTCTGGCTTTTGGCTTTGTTTTTGGATTCGCTCTAAACAGCGAAATGAAACCAGTAGAGAGATCACAGCAATGAGTAATGAGAACTTGGGATGATTGAAAACAAGACATGCAGCTGTATTCTGTATCTGTTTTATGGGTGTAATGGCACGCAGGGGAAGACCTGCCAGGAAAGACTTGAAGTAGCAGTCCTATAATAAGCTTCCAGTGTCGAGATGATAAGGGACTAAGCAAGTCCCTGAGTGTCCTAAGTGGAGAGAGATGACCAGGAGAAACCGACATGACTGAGAAAGGTTAGCAATATGGAGTAAGAAGAATAGTAACATTGTCCAGATCTAAACCAAAAGTTGCATAAATCGGCAGATGGTGTGATGCAAGAATTCCATTGGGGGATCACAAGAGCTTGACACATGGATACATGTTACGAAGCTTATTATCGGAATATACAAGGAAGGATGAGCATGAATAGAGAGAAATTGGAGGAATACCAAATACTGAGCTTTGTGGGATACCGCTGGAGAGTCAGCGTGGTGCAGCAGTGTACCATCACTCCAGTAGAAGACAAACCATTGCTATGCTCCTAATTTCAGGATTCAATCTTCTGATTGAATTTGTAGGCTGCTGAGAGGTCAAGAAGGATCAAAACCCCCTGATAGGTTCCCTGATATAGGGGTAGGAAAACTCTCCAAAGTAGCCTCCATAAGAGCTGTTCCTGTGGATTGTGCTGCTTTAGAACCAGACACATTAGGTTGGTGAAGAGGTGGCAGAATTGCTGGACAGGAATCTTAGAAGCTAATAAGAAAATCATAAAGAGTTGGATTGGTTAGGAGGGATGGTGCTATTTGAGAACCGAAGAGGAAGGGAAAGATCTTTTTTTTTAATTAAAAAGTTTGTAGGAGTGAAGAATGTAGGCGGTTAGGAGCTTGGTTAGATATTTCCTGCTTTCCTAATGTCAATGTCAAGTTCTCCACTTTCACATGGGTGTTAAGTCTCACCAGCTGCTACATGGTATGTCTGACATCCAAGGACTGGGGTGAGGACATGGAGGATAGAGGGTAGAGTAGGTCAGTGGATGAAAAAAGTAAGAAAGGTGTTGGTGGTTGATTCCATTTGTAGTGAAGAAAAGGAGTCAAGGTCATAAGGATTTATTAGGATGCTGTAATCTAGGGGAGGGGGTGGGGAAGATGGAGTGAATGTTGCAGCAAGTGAGAACGTGGTATGAGTGTTTGAAAAGCCAGACAGAAAAGCTCAGGTCCAGAATGTTTCCTTTTATGTGTCACAGGAGGGCAGTTGTTGAGGGTCATGTCCAAAGAGCACAAAAGAGGAAGGAGTCAGGAAGAGTCTCCAGGGAGAGTGAATGCATTTCTGTCGAAAGGGGAAGACACTCAGTAGGATATCGTTCTAGTTTATATGGTTTATTAGGGGTCAGGTGATGTATAACAACAATATTAAGATGAATGGAGAAGAAATAGTAACAGCTTGGAATTGAAACGAGGAGAGGAAATGAGACAGTGCAGGAGGTGTGAAGCTTTATTTCCAGGACAGAAGCAAGCCTACACTCAGTGGTTCATAGTAAATCATTTTTTTAAAATAAAAGGAGATCCTCTGATTATGCGTGTGGAAAGAACCTATATGAACATGTTACACTATATGGACAAAAGTGTTTGGCCAAACCTGCAATGACATCGTGTCCAAATACATATACTATAATATGGACTATAAGATGTCTTGGTATGCTGAAGCATTAAGATGGGAATGAGGGGCCTGATTAAAACACCTGAATTCAATACTTAACAGGTTTGGCCAAATACTTAAGTCCATATAGTGTATCTAACATTGTAGTGTAATAATTGTCACATAGACATACAATTACATATTTCCGATAGCACTGCATTACAAAGTGAATTATGGAAAGTGTACCTGTCTGCTTAATCAGTTCCCACTTTGTACATTGTCAAAGAAATGATGATATGCTGGGCATTTACAAAGAAAGTCAATTTTAATCATTCCTCTATTGTCAAACTTACTGTAGCACTATGTGCACATGGAAAGCATTAAAAAATGTTGTTAATGCTTTTTGCAAAAGCAATACTCCACTCATTTTATATACGAAAGATACTAATACAACACATCTCCCACTGCAAATGGACAACCTCTCTCCATCCCTACCTCTACTCCCCTGAGAGGAACACTGGTAAAACTCATTTCGCTCCTCATTCTCCAGAAGTCTGATCTCATTTTAGGCCAACTGTCTCCTGGAGGCTTTCATTCACCCATCATGCTCTCGTTTCCCAAAAGTCCCTCAGCCCTGAGGATGGCTGCAGAGCTTCAGCACTGCTTCTCTGTGAGTAAACAGCCACAGATCCCATAGCAACACAACACTGTTGATTTATGATGGTGCTTTCCACAGGTGAAGATTTGCTCCCATGTCTGAAAGGCACCCCCTTTTTTTTTGTTGTTGAAGTTTTTGTCTGTTTGTTTAATTAAACTAAGCATTAGATTGTTGTGGATTTGTTTGTCTGAATGTGTTCATGTTTATGTGTAAAACCTTTCTCCTTCTCCTGCAGCACAGAGGGTGGCCCGAAATCATCTTCTATCTTGGCGCAGTCTGCTTTATCTAACTCCGCGTTGAGCCGAATGTAAAAATGTTTCGCTCCCTTGCGTCATTGTGGCAGGAGCCTTCTGGAAAGTGTGCTTAGTTTATGGCTCCTGGTAAGAGATGTTTGAGCACTGTGTTAGAGGAAGGTGGTTTTTATACCAAATGGATCTACCTGCTGAGAGCTGGTACTCAAAGCGAAAGACGCCGTGCTGAGAGAGACTAAACTCTTTATCCCTTGTCTTTTTCCATGCCTTTGATCATAGTTTTTAATGTGTTTGTGACTAGGAGCTCACATATGCTCCGTGGAAAATGTGTGTGTTCTACTTTTTCTGTTCTCAGCAGACTATTGGCTAATGTAATGCCTAAGTAACGTCTTAGTCATTTAGACCCATTTAGCTATTACAATATGCTAGAGCTCATATGTGAAGGATTTGTATAGATCTAATAATAACTGGACTAAGTACAGTTATAAAAATTTTTTTTTTTAAAAGCATTTGAAAGCCATTACTTAAAAAAATAAAATACAAACATACTGTATATAAGTTATAAATGACGGTAGTTTAAAGTAGACAGTACTTAAATAGTTTGACAGTAAAACGTCTAGAACAGAACATTTCTGTTTCATTTTATATACATGTATTTCTTTTAGAAGCTTTGATCTATCACTGGTTTACTTCTGGTTTTGCTGCATTTCAGATGTATGATGCACTTCAGTATTTATGACTGTAATATTTATTTAAGGAAATTAAGCAGACAAATACTGCCAAACCCCTCAGGAGATCATGTGATCTTTTTGGATAAACTAGAAATGAAATGCACACGTTGCTGTTGCGTTTGGTGAGCCTGGTTATATTTGCTGTGTCTTATTCTTCAGTTATGGCGGCAAGGTGGCTTAATGGTTAGCACTGTCACCTTGCACCTGCAGGGTCTGGGTTCGATTCTCCATTTGCATGGAGTTTGCATGTTCTCTCTGTGCTTGGTGGGTTTCCTCCAGGTACTCTGGTTTCCTCCCACAGTCCAAAGACATGCAGGTTAGGCTAATTGGCGTTCCCAAATTGCCTGTAGTGTGTGAATGTTGACCAGGAGGTCCTACCATGGTTGTAAAATTGGAATAAATACAACCACTGGCCACCATAGTCCCTAGTTGTATTAAAGAGGTTTCTAGGTGGATTGAGGGATTCATCAATTGGGATTTTTAACTCAGTTATAATCTAATCTTAAGGGTGCGCACTGTGGTTTAACACTTCCAGATACAAGGGTTTGATTCCTGCCTCGGGTCTGTGTGCATGGAGTTTGCATGTTCTTCTATGTGCTTGGCTGGTTTTCTCCAGTGTACTCCAGTTTCCTCCCACAGTTCAAAGACATGCAGATTAGGTTAATAGGCGTTCCCAAATTGCCTGAATTACCGTATTAAGCGATATAGAAGATGAATGAATGACTGAATATAAACTTATGGGACCAAAAATTTATATTCAGTTTTTCGATGCCCGATCAGACCTTATACTGTGCATCCCAATAAGGAGACGTTGGCAAAAACCAAAGTGAAACTGTAAGGGGAAAAACAGTGGTGATGCAAGTTGCTGCCATGACTCACTACAACAACACAATCAAAGCATGAATTTGCTGTATTTTTGTTGTTAAAGTCTATCCAACACTATTATTGAGACTACATTGCGTATTTACATGGCCACAAACACAACTGTAGCCTGATTTATTCTTTGGGACAAAAATGTGGCTGGTGGAATTATAGTGTTTTGCAAAAATCACACAAAATTCACATTGATGTAACCCCCCAAAAAAAGAAAATTAAATTATGACATTTGTGCATTTTAACAACCTTGTGACTCAAAGAAACTATGCATTGAATATTTCTCAACAGCTTGTAATACTTCTTTCCTCAACTTTTTGTCTCAAATCTGCCAAAATGGAGCGTGGCAGAAGGGGCCCTATTTTACTATTATATATAGATTGTATCAAGTGACACAGGACACTTAAACAAAAGAGGAAAAGCCAGTGGTAAATGTTATTCCAAGGGGGCCCCACAATATAATGGAGGGGCATTTAGGGGTGGATAAAACACTAGCGACCATTAATCAAAATCCCTTTTGAAAAAGTTTGTATGGATCTTGTCGGCCCATTAAATTGGACTGCACTAGGTTATTGCTTTGTGCTTGTTATGGTGGACAATGCAACATGATACCTGGAAACAGTGCCTTTTCAGAACTCATTTTGCAGAGGCTCTCTGAATCTTCTGACTGAAAAAAGAAAATACATTAATGTCACATACACTATTTGAACTATACTATTGGGAATTAAAGGGATTCCCAGCAGCATTTACCACCAACAGAGGGAAGCTCTGGTCAAAAGCTTTAGTCAAATGTTTTTTTCAAAAAACAGTTTCATAAGTTTGTTTATGATGCTATTAGTATTTGGAAAAAGTGGCTTAAGCCAATGTTATTTGCATTTTAAGACATCCTGAAAGCTTCCCCCAGTGGATTATTGTATGGACGCAGGCCTCGTGGCATCATTAGAAGAACCTGGAAGAACGGGACTTCTCCTAGCAAAAGTGAAATTCTATATGTTCTTGATTTGAGAGCAAAACTTTTCACACAGGAGAATTTACTACACAGTCAAGATCATGCCAGGTGTATACCAGGTGTTCAAGTGCTTGTATTACTACCCACGTTGAGCTTCTAAATTCCTTGTCAAGGACCCTCTGAGGTCACACTGCTAGTTGGAGCCAGATACTATGAGGTTAGGTGGTTACAGTGATAACGGACATTGGTGGCTCAGTGGTAGGTCTCTCACCTGCCATGCGGAAGGCCCGTGTTCGATTCCCAGCCAATGCCCAAACCCCAGCCAGTGGATGCAGTGCCTGTCTCAAGCCCGGATAAAATGGGAGGGTTACATCAGGAATGGTATCCGGTGTAAAACCCTCGATGGGAGCTTAAGGCAATGCTGACATTGGGGTAACTAAGAAGTGCCACAGCAATTGAAGAGTATCATCTTCAGACAGAGAGATGTGGGTGAAGCCAACAGCTAAAGTTTTCTACCTGTGCCTCATTATGAAAGCTTATTTATGCATGTTTTTCCTTGTGTCGACAAAAGATAGACCTGTGATGAAGTCTACAAGTGCACCAAGCACAGAGCACGCACATGTGGACGTGTGTGCTGAAAAGCAAAACTTGGATTCACAATGTAGACTAGAACAAAAAGTACTGGACTCACCTCAAGTTGACACTGACACTACTTCTAACTGCTATCAGATGCTTTGTCCACACTAATAGAGATTTATAGAGTGAACATTGGATACATTGTTGCTTCCAAAAATGTTCGCTCTACAAGTGACATGCTTTTCCTGCCAAGTGATTTGATGTGTTGCAAAGCGGCTGAATATCAACACTAAGTGACAGTACTGGCATTGAGCACGCAGAGGTCAGTGATACAGTAGTAAATACAAAACAATAACTCTTCCATGCAGGAGAGTTATGTTTATATTAAACACAGCTCTGTTTAATTTTACAGTTGAGTGAAAGCAACTGTCACATTAACTTGCTGTATTTTAGGATGTGTTAGAGCCGGGATCATGTGACAGTCATGGGCTAATCATACGTAGAATGATCCCGAAAAACATATGAGTGATGAGGTCATCTCATGATGGTTTGTATGTGGTGCATGGATGAAGGGTGCTGTCCGTGAGGTGCTGAAACGTCACTGAAGTCCTGAACAAACTGAACAGAAGTATTTTAAAGCCAATCAAATCCACAAGCCTATGCTGGAAAAAAAAAAAGTAAAGATTAACTAATTATTTACCTAGTATATTGAATAATACTAACAATTAATTCTAGGTTTGACATGTGCTTCTTCATTAGCACAAGTTAAAAATTGAGGTTGTATAATAAGATATTAGTAGTGAATAAAAACAAATGATAAGTCAATTTCCAGCCAATACTGGAGTGATACTATTCAGGAGTAATGGTCAGCCAATATTTTCACATTAATAAAAGTTATTGTTATTTCAGCTACATATTGGTCAGTATAATGGAGTTAAAATGAATCAATTGAATTAATGATAATAGTCTCAGATAATAAATTATAGTGCACACTTTAATTTAACAGTATTTAAATCCAAATCAAGTAACTAGTGTGGGAATTACAGCACTTTCTCACTCACTCATCTTCTATACCACTTTATCCTGTATTCGGGGTCGCAGGGACCTGGAGTCTATCCCAGGAGGCTTAGGGCACGAGGCAGGGTACACCCTGGACAGGGTGCCAATCCATTGCAGGGCACACACTCACCCATTCACCCACTATGGGCAATTTGGGAACGCCAATTTGCCTAACCTGCATATCTTTGGACTGTGGGAGGAAACCAGAGTACCGAGAGGAAACCCACCAAGCACAGGGAGAACATGCAAACTCCATGCACATAGAGACAGGAATCGAGCCTGGCCGGGAATCAAACCCAGACTCAGGTGCAAGGGTCTTCCACAAGGTATTCCTCATCCCTCTTACCCTAATCACCATGTTAATGGACCAAAATAGAAATTGGACAAACTACCAAAACCATGAAGTAAGTTGTGATTTTTAATACTTGGTTGCAAATCATTTGCAGCTTAATGACTTGCAGAAGTCTGGAGCCCAAACACATCAGTAGACCCTGGGATTCTTCCCTGGTGATGATCTGCCAAACCTTTACTACAGATGTCTTCAGTTCTTGCTTATTCTTGGGGCATTTCATCTTTAGTTTGGCTCTTAGCGAGTGAAAAGCTATATATACTGTAGATATATAACTACTCTCTAAATAATTAGTACAAATCCCTTTGCCTTATTAATTACACTTAATGTCTTTCATAGTTTTTTTTTCCAGGTCAGGGCTACAGTATCATGACAAAATTCTGACTTATTGCTTTTTCCCCCCAAAAAACTTTTATTCTGTTGGTTCTGACTTTCCTGTTCATTTTCAACTTTTTGGATAGACATACTGTAACATAGTAGTATATTTCCATTTTTTTATTCAGAATTATGAGGTTGTGCCAACATTTGCGCTCAGCTGTACATATTGAAATATTATGTGAGGGGCGCTCAAGTAAATCCAATACGTGTGATGAAATTTTTGATAAATGAAAGTGTAAAACTTGATTGATAAGACTTCAAGCAAAGTATGGTGATGAGACTCTTGGCTGCAGTGAAACACTGGACTGGTGCAAACCTTTAAAAGAATGCTATACATCAGTGGATGATGATCCCGGCCAAGGTGGCTTGAAGCCCACTGCAATCGTATCCGTGAACATTCAGTGAGATTCTTGAAGATAGACAACTTGTAGAAGAAACACATCTGTCTGTGGGAACTGTACACACAATCATTTACCAATACCACTTGCACATTACAGGAACTCAGTTGGGAGTTATTACCACATGCCCCATAGAGTTCTGAAAACGCTCCAAGCCATTTCCACATTTTTGGGCTGTTAAAGGATTTCCTGGGAGGCCAGGGTTTGAGACATGAAACAGGCAGTCCGATCCGGCATACTGAGAAAACTTTCTACTTTAGTGATATACAAGCACCAGTGAAACACTGGGATAAGTGCATTAGTGTAACAGGGGATTACAGTATATATAAATAAAGTATACAGATATAGTTTAATCTCATAACTATGTTCTATTATTCTGCACAATCAAAAGTCCCCGTTGGACTTGAACAGCCCTTGTAGTTGACTGGAATAGACTAAAATGCTGGTCATTAAACCTGGTTTTGTCCAAAGAAAACACGTAAGTCACAAATCATGGTTTCTTAGTTTTTCTTGCTTCAGTATCCATAAAACTGTAATTAGTGTAGGAGGTTGAGTCTATAGGAAAGAACTGAAACTCTTTCATGTGGCATCCCTCAAAATCCGTCACATTCCACTGAACTGATTTCATTTCTTCGGTCACCCTCGGGTCCCATGAGCTATCTCGTGGTATATGTGGAAAAGTAGTGAGAGACAATCCCACTGGGACAGATGAAGTGTGTTGTACTATAGCCTCTGGTTAATAATCACACTCTGTAAATCAGTTACATCATGGTGGTCTGGGTTGGTGGTGGAACCTCAGCGACTAATGAAAGACTGCAATCTGACGACATTATTCATCGAGAGCAAACAAAGCAGTGAGAGTAAACATTCATAAACAACAATTATATAAACTTTTCATAGGACAATTTTAGCAAACTGCTTGAAAACTTAATTTGACTTTAAATACGCCCATAATAACAAAGATATACAGTAGATCTTTGTACTGCTGTTTATTTTTTCATATAATATTCACTCATACTGTAGCACTGACTTAACTGACTGAGTTTTGCCATTATATTACATCTCTTCCTGTAAGAATCATTAAGAAGAAATTCGTCTTGGATCCTTGGAAAGTAATGCTGGCTGGATTTTCTGCTGTCTCATGTGGGTCCACTTTTATGGATCCACATGTTCCATTATACCAGACTCCCACAGAATGAGACTAACTGGAAAGGATGGAAAAAATGTTAAACATAGGAACCAATAGTATGGTTTGAACTTTTCAATGAGTCACACAAGCCTAGTCAGTGGAATGTCTCTCCCTTTGACTGCAGTTTGTCTCGGGAATAGGGGCCAAAATCAACTTCCAAAACCTGTTTTAAGGTAATTTCGTTAACTTATGTACCTGTATGATTTTATACGCTTTAATCTGCCGTCCCTTACAGCCTGAAGCTGCGTCTTCTCTGCTCATATTCTACATCCCAGCAACTGGGCATGACAACTGGGCAAGTTTAAGCAGTTCACTGAATATGAAAATCAAACAAGATACAGTAAGTAAAGTCTTGAAGGCATTTTTTGTTAAAAAAAAAAAGACAAAAGCAGAGCATTGAGGTACAGAAAGTTCATGTAGAACTTTGGAAAAATCAGACCCAGACCGTGGACCTGCTCGCACTGCAAGACATTCCAGAAATCCATCAAGTCGCCCGGAAACCAGATTACTTCCCTTTTGGGTGATTAATCCGGAGCCAAGACCCTGCTCACACTGCACATTAAATGACAACTGATTCAGGCATATTATAAAATGAATCTTGGGTGAGTGATTTGTGGGATATAGATACTTACTATAAAGTAAGTGTAGCAACCATAGCAAAACTTGGGAAGCAAAACACTCACTCACTCACTTAATCTTGTATACGGGGTCACAGGGGCACTGGAGCCTATCCCAGGAGACATAGAGCACGAGGTGGGATAAACTCTGGATGGGATGCCAATCCATCGCAGGGCACACACACATACATAATTTTGGGAACGCCAATTAACCTAAGCTGCATGTCTTTGGACTGTGGGATGAAACCAGAGTGCCTGAAGGAAACCCACCAAGCATGGGAGAACTCCATGCACAGAAACCCGAAATGGGAATCAAACCCCCGACCCTGAGGGTACAAGGCGACAGTGCTAACCACATGTTAAAATAATATCAGTTCTTAAACCTTTTCCTTAGATATTAATCCCCTCTCCCCTTTCCACCCCATATCTTGCTTTATAACTGTCCAGTCTTCAGAATAGCTATGATTAAAATCTGTGCTCCTGAGATTTACTATGACTTTTTAAATCAATAAATTAAATAATGACTAGGACACTCAGTACAGATTTATTTTATGAACAAAACCCAATAATATTCTGACTTGGAAGAGATTATTTATTTCTGACCTTATGATTATTGAAGATATTGAGCTTTCCTTTCATGTTGGTTTGTTCTTTTTCAGTTCCAGTGGTTTGGATCAGTTCAATGGGCCAGACAAACAGGCTAATAACTGTAGGAACTCAATAATGATTATAATAACTTCAAAAGTAGTGGGTTGTGGTTTCTACCACTGTAGCTAAACAAACCCAGTGCTGAGCATTATAAAACCCTGGGGGTAGACCATACTCTGAGAACCACTGTCTCGGAACATTTTGTCTAGATAAGTCCTCTGCTTTCTAGGGTTCATCTGTAGAAGAACCAGATGTGATTAATCAGAAGTTACTTGCTGTTTCCCAGCACAGTCAGACAGGTCAGAGAGAAATGATCCAACATATAAAACAAACCAAAGGTTGAAGACGTTATTCAGCGAGAGGTCAGTAAGGCGTTAAATTGATGTTGGTTAATTAAGAGAGACTGGTGGGAGGTGAAATTGCTCCTGGAGAGAGAGCAAGGTTTGATAGGATTGCTCAGTATAGTGGAAGGTGAACTAATTACTGGGCTCATTTTAAGCAAGGCAGGTTTGTAGCATACTATAGAAAAACAGTGATCATATAACAATGTTCAATATTCTATGTAGTTTTTTAAAAATTATTATTAATATATTCCGCATATCATTTAGTCATCTTAATTTAACACTATTCTGGTCTCTAAGTTGCAGAGTCTTTCACAGGTACTGGGTACAAGGTCCAGAGAGTTCAGCCTGAGTATGATCCAGTCCCCTGAAGGAAACTAGAACACCTACAGTAACAGGTACCTACATGGAGAACATTCAAAACAGTTCACAGATGGAAATCTGAGCCCAGATTTCAGGTTCTTTAAACCTCAAACCCACAAGCTGCGTGAGCCAGCAAATACTTCCTGATGTACCATACTGTCGCCCAATCTGGCTTCATCCAGTGTCTGACCAGATCCACTGTCTGAACTACAAAGTAAGAAGAATTGTGTTTTCATTTCTTATCTCCATGGAAGAAAAAAAAGATCCCATTTTTCTTCCACGAAGGAATTTTCAAAATGATGAGCCCAGAATAAAATCTGCATGTATTTATAGTAATTCCATGAAAGTGGAGAAAAATGGTGATTTTTTTTTTTTACATTTACTCCCGTCTGCTGTTACCTACAGTGTAATGTGCCAAACGCTACAACAAATCACATATGATTTGCTCAACAAAAGGCGGGGGAGGAGGAAAAAACATAGCATGCTTACATGATGTAAAGTGAAATATGACTTTGGCCTATTTGAAGTCATTGCTGAGGATGATGTGTGGCTTGGACACTTACAAGAAAAAAGTCTTACTTTGCTTTATGTCTCAATAAATCTTAGACACTAAATAAATTGTTTAAGAATATTAGAGGTATCTACAGTATAGAATTGAACTCTAAAATGGTTTGGGGCTAGTTTTAGCTAAATATGTCGGTGAATTTTTTTTGTCTATGTCCATGATCAATTCTAACAAATTTAATTGAGTCTAATTACCAAAATGTGTGTGAGTGTGTGTTTGCATATGTGTCCTGTATTCTGTTTCAGAACGGTCAGGTTATTGTCCTGTATTAATTAAAGAAATACACAGCATAAAGAATGGACTGTAACTCACTGAGTCCAGATTTACCCTGTAGCAGATTAATGGACGGATCAGGGTAAGAAAAGAGGCAAATGAAGTGATGCAGCCATCATGCTTAGTGCATACCGTACAAGCCTGTGGGGGCAGTGTTGTGATCTGGGCTTGCCTCTGTTGGTCAGGTCTAGGCTCAGCAATGCCGCTTGCCAAACATTAGGGCAGCTGACTACTGAAATATACTGAATGACCAGGTTTTTCCATCAACGGATTTTTTTTCTTCCTTGTTGTCACAGGCATGTTCCAAAATGACAATACCATGATTCATCAGCTCCAAAGGGGGATTCAGGGAGCATAAGACATCCTTTTCACACATGGATTGAACTCTCCCATTATCAATACCAGATCTTATTCTTATAACAATTTGTGTAACTCTGCCTTGACAGTCCCTAGCTGGACTACAGAGGTTCCTAGATGGATGGACGGGTAGATGGAAATAAATGTTTGCATGACATTGCATGAACTTATTTCCACAGTGAATGTGCACTGTAATCAAAGCAAAAGGCGGTACAACCAAATATTAGTTGGACTGGCGGTGTATGTTACCTAATGTAGTGCAAATAATTATTTATGCAAGTTACACTGAAGAGATTTACTAACTACTAACTACTAGCTATCTGTTGTATTAAAAACATATCTTCTTTTTCTTTGTCTTTCGGCTGTTCCCTTTCAGGGGTCGCCACAGCGAATCATCTGCCTCCATCTAACCCTAT
>JAQMYL010000014.1:18192609-18207818 GCA_030014365.1 Clarias pachynema | reverse complement strand
GCAAACTGATACACAACCCGCCCCCCCCCCCCCCCCCCCAACACACACATCCAGATCCCACGCATGCAATTCTTCCCTACACACTAATCCATTCATATGATGGATTAATTTTGACGAAAGCCTGGAGTCTGAAGCTTTCCATATGCCCTTACGCAGCATGGGGTCTGTGATTGCCTCCCTCGCTCACTGATATCATTGCCCTCTCTAACAGCTATGGTGTGTCCACGCCATTCACTTTTTTTTTTTTTTTTATACAAGAACTTTTCTTTTAAATGGAAATGGCGACATAATTTTTCATTATTTTTTGACGACTGCAAATTGCTTTCAATAAGGAGTAAGAACATTACATTAGCAGGACTGTATTTCGATGGGTTGTGGGATTATTGGATTTCATTTGCAGGAATAAGCCTGCTTTACAGGGTAAAGAGCTAAAGGCCATATTTACATTATAGTCCCTAGAATTGCATTTTTTATTGGTTTTGCTTCAGTGGCACACAGATCTAATTTGATTCTTGCTGGCTGTGTAAGTGTGAACACGAAAAAAGAACAATCTTTTCAAATCAGATATGAGTTCTTCCATATGCGACCATTACTTCATAATAGGAATTCTAATCTATTTGCTTAAACTTACATTCATACACTTTTCAGCTGGATTTAGATCACCAGGGACCTGGATCTGATTTTCTGCCTTAAGATGACGTTTAAATTTTTCAGTATTTACATGTTCTCCCTCCACTGCCCAAAGACACCCAGAGTAGGCTAATTGGCATTTCCAAATTACCAATAGTCTGTGAGTAAGTGAGTGGTGCTTGTGCCCTGTGACCATCCAGGGGGGTACCCTGCCCCATGCCATCCCATGGGATGGGCTCCAGGCTTCCCATGACCCTGTATAGAATAAGGGAATGAGTAGACACAGAAATCTCATTTGGTTACATATCCAATATTGACTCTATTGAAATCATGCTTAAATGCACTGGACAAAAATATTGCATGTATATGTGGTACATTTCCAGGAATTATAATGATTGTCATTGTGCAGAGAAACCTAAAATATGGATGTAGCATTACATAACTATTTTGCTTCCAAAGATCCAGACTTTCTGGTATTATAATGTATCCATGAGGAATAGTTCTCCAGGCCTGCCTCTCATTTACAGTCCAGTTCCTGTACCTGAGCAGTTTCAGGCAAATGTTATTTGTTTGTTAAGCCACACAGTGACCTATAAATTATTTAAGCAAAAAAAAAAAAAAATCTAACTTAAGGTGAGAAACAGGTGCAGATGATGACAGATGATCAGGCCGGTGATTCGTATACCGGTGATGCTGAATACTGAGTGGTTGGAACAGACAAGAGGGGAAATAAGGTTGCTGTGGTTTTATATCAACTCTCCCATGCTCTCTTTCTCATTCTCTCGCTATGTCCCCCCCCCCCTCCCCCCGGCCGCCCCCTCCCTCAAGCTAACACTTAGTGGTTTGTCTCCAGAAAGACATCTGTACAGCTTCCACTCTTTGTTCTTTAGGATTTCACCAGAACATGTTAAAATGGTTTATGTTCTTTAGTAACAGATGTAGATGACACCAGGCATTTGGCCCAACATATAAAACTCTGTCTTTTGCTGTTAATCAATTGGAGACACACAGTGTGTTTGACTGTGACTCTCCTGGCATCAGTACACTTTAATACTTATCCATAAGTAAGCTTATAAGCACAGCGGACAGACCGAGCGACTTGTTTAGTCATTTACCAAACTTTAAATCTTTGCAGGACCTTTAGGCACTTTGCAGCCTGTTACGTTTGCTCCCATTTCTTTTATCCACACAATTTAATTTAATATGAGGACATGAGAGGTGGCTCAAGACTTTTTCACAGTACTGTATATCACAACTAATAACGATGAACGATCAGCCAACCTTCTGAGCAAATCACCCTTTCTGTGAAAGCCTTTCATCTTATATCAAAAATATGCTTTTAGCAAAAAAAGTAAAAAATCAACAATCATGATTGCAGCGTGCATCCCCTGCAAGTGATTGTGGTGTAGTGTACAGTACTGTACTGTATAGAGTGGAAACAAGTCTAAAAGCAGTGGCAATTAAGCTGGTACTGCTGAGAAGTTCTGGCCATACCAGAACCGGCAAGCAATAACGATGGAGACGAAAGTGAAAATAATTGTGAGAGAATGGAGCGAGGTGAAAAGATGTCAGTCATTGCTTGTTCTTTTTAGACATTGCTTATTCGTTTCCTTTTTGGTCATACTTTTTTGTAATGTACTGTACATAGCCAATTGGGTTAGTATCCTAGTACCTAAACAATGGTTGTTGGACTTGCGAACAAATTGGACTTACGAACGAGCTCTCGGGATGGAATTTGTTCGTATGTAGAGGAATTACTGTAAATCAAAAACAAATGTAAAAAGAATAAGTTGTATAGTGGTCTGTAGGTTGAACTTTTTGTCACTACTGCTTTTCAAAAAACAACAAGTGACGCTTACGTGAACAACTAAGGGTGTGAACTATGATCTGAGAAAAACGTCAAAATTTGTCAAGAAACCTTACAACATGAACATAGCCAAAGAATCAAGAAAGTTAAATGGCAGCCATGTTCCTTATACTCAGGCAGAGACTCAGTCGGTGAATGACCCACAAGTGTGTCCCATTCCCACATCCTGAACGAGGAGCTAGACTAATTAATTAGAAGTCTCTCGTCTGGCCCTTCATCGCTAATAAATGCCTCTTTAGCCATCTTTATGATTTTAAAAGAGGTATAAATTATTAATTTATTACCAGAAATGCATAAAATACACATTGACACGCAGTCTTGCCTATAAACAAGATTTACTTGGAAACATTAAATATAATGCCCCGCTTTGTCTCTTTTTCTAACCAGGTCATGCTTAACAGCTTCAGTATTTCATACAACTCAGGCTGTACTCCTGATTTATGGCCGTCACTGTTACTTACTGCAGCTTGTGCCATTAAACGCAGAGCTGAAGGTGATTAGGGAACAGGTCAGACACTGAGATCCAGGGGCTTATAGAGAACCAGAGAAGCATACTGAAACTGGGTTATTCCCTGGAGCTTGTTCAATACGTAATTACTGTATGGACAAGCGTCTCAGTCTGGTTACTGTGCTTGGTGTCTGTACTGCACGTTCTGTAATGGACACGAAGTTTGTAAATCTAGACCATTCTAATAACTAAATGGAGAGCAATCGTGGACCTGTAAAAAGTTTGGCGACTTGTGGGGAGTCTATGGGGTCGGAGTTGTTGAATAGTAGGTACTGTAGGGGCAATTACTAGTGGAGGAAAAAAGACAGATGTGAATTTGTTGATAGATTTAAAACAGGGCTTTTGCTCAATGCTTAATGCTGATTGGTCAAAGCTGTTGAATAATATTCTACAGCAAAAGCGTTGACAGTACCACTGCCGGCCATAATTCAAATCACTGGCTTATAGAAATGTGCCTATATGTTGCTGTTTCTATAGTAACTAGTGCTGTCAGTTGATTAAACTATTTAATCTAGTTAATTATAGTCAAATACTGTGATTAATCACAATTTTAATATACTCAGATTTACTTATATTATTATAAACGTACAATGTTGGAATAAAGAAATGCATGATAAACTAGTTAGAGGAAACAGTTTTATAATATATCAAATATTAACATTTCACAAATGTTAAATTAAAATCTCTCAAATGGTAATCTTCTTGCAGCAGCAATCACATTGTAAGCCCTTTCTGCTCCTTTATTGGGGACCATGTCTGTGATCTCCTTTTCAACTTGGCCAGTGCAATTGGCTCGTGTATGCTTTGGTAAAAAAATCTTTCTTTTGTTTTATTACACCCATAGTGAATGAATGCAGTTACCGTTTGTCATTGATTAGGTGTGCTTTTACACGGAGGTAGTTCTGGTTTATTTACTGATGTCCAGTGGTCTACAGTAAGTGCAATAAAAGTAGCTTCTGCAAAGTGACTCACTTTCAGAGCCTTTTTCAGTGTCTTACATTTAATGTATTCTTGTAAAAATAGCTCCCATTGATTGTAGCTCCATCACACAACTTTGGTTTTATCCGAACTTCCATCTGGAAGCTTTTTATAATGAAACTTGCTGTTCAGCACACCTGGTGATGTTTCCTCAGCCATCTTATTATCTGTGTTAAACGTTCCATTATCACACACAGCAGTAAATGTGCTGTGATTATGGGAAGCCATTAGGGTCAAACCTGGTCACACGATTAATTTGTGTTAAAAAATCAAGCCCTGATTGTCACAAATTATTTTATGGCAGACTGTCTATGTTACCTAAGGGCAAAAATAATAATAATGGTAAAAAAAATTTTTTGCTGTAATTTACATTAATTATTGATATGACTAAGTTTTCTGCCTCAAGAATGTCTGAGCACTTTCTGGTTTCTAAGCTTCCAGTTGTTTGTCATTTTCCTATTGCGGCGTTCCCCCGTCATATTTTATTCCTTACTTAACGAGAAAGAAGATGGAGATCCAGTAATGTTTTTTTTTTAACCATAAACTTCATTACTTTTATTAATAATATTAGCATACTACTGGAAGATCAAAGTTCAGTCCATGATCATGTTTCACATTTATCACCAATTACAAAACACGCAGCAGGAGTTGATGTATTTGTAACGGCTGTGCTACCTCCTGCTTAGAAATATCTACATGAAGTCAAATGTTAGTAAAACATCCTCCGAACTTCTGCTGTCAGTGGGAATGAACGTGTTTGCAGCAGCCCGTCCTTGGCAGTGTTTCATGAACCTCCTGATAATATCTTCCACCTGGAAAGTGTGAGACATGTCGGTCCATCTGGTTTGTGGGTTTCTTTGTACTTTGAGCTTTACTGCAATCTGGAGGCTGGCATTACTAGGCACATAAACCTTCTTCCAGTTCAATTATCTATAAAAAATAAAAAATAAAAAAAAAAGCTTTTTATGGCAGCACAACACTTCATGTTGACTGAAATCAAAACTCTCTCCCCTGTCTTTTTTAAATTAGGTGCCAAGATCAGAAATGTCAGATGCTGCAAACGTTTATCTTCCGCCGGGAATTCTTATCTTAACACGCAATAATGCAAAGTGTCCTCCTGTAGCATCGAGAGGCTTCTGAATGTGATATTTTATCGCTGTGTCTGTATGAATAAAAATGTTTTCCAACAAAACACTTCTTGTGCTGGTGCAGATAAGAGCTTGATAAATGTTAGACCTGATCCTCTTTATATATCTGCATTGACATTTCTGTGTTCATGAAGGTCAATATACTGAGTAGAATGCAAGCTTAGGCATGACACATTCAAATTCTTGAAAGCAGAGTGAATGTCTGTATTTCTGACTCATGTTCCTTTGCTGTCGATGATTCCTAATGATTTGCAGGCCCATTCTTGTTTTAGTGCATACTCATATACATACTGTAGATTTGTATCTAAGAACTGCTGTAATCACAAAGACCACAAATGAGTTCTGTAGTCATCCCTGGACTTGTGCACAATCTGCTCATACTTAAAATATTCTCTACACACGTACACATATTGTTCATCCTTTCAAGGTATGTAATTGTAAAAAGTATATATTTTATCCATGTTTGGGGCTCACCACAGGTCCACATCTTTGGTGTTGCACAGGTTTTTATAATGGACCGGTACTAGGGGTACACTCATTCATGCAACCCTCCGATGGCTAAAGCTGGTTCCCTGACCAGGAATCAAACCCAGGCTCCAGATCGAGTTAAACCAGCTACTTGTCCACCAGGGAACTGTAGAAGAGTAATGATTTATAATGTGGTGTCACCCAGAAGAAAATGAATTTCCTTTCGAGTCTTAAGGTTTCTTCTTTATTTCATCTCAAAGAGTTTTTTTCTTCCTCTGGTTTGCTCATTAGAGAACTAAATCTACATCCAGATTTCTGTCTGGCCCCAAAAAAAACAAAAGTTGGATCAAATTGTTGGGCTGGATCAAGCAAATTAGAAATGACTGGAACTGGGTTAACAACCCTCCATCACATTATTAAAAATCGAAAGGATAGTGCTGAGCCGTCAACGTTGTGGAGCAAATGTGGTTGGACAAAAATCATGAATTTAAGATCCTTTAAACACTTGATGAAGTTGCATGGTAAGAAAAATCAACAGTTAAAACCAAAGCTATGTTTAATTGTGAAAGTAAAAGCATTCCCATTCGTACTCAATGCAATGAGAACTCACAAGATTGGCAAAAAAAACCCCCAAAAGGCCCAAAAGGCTTAAGTTTGCTAGGAACCATAAACATTGGACTTTGGAGCAAAGGAATAAGGTCATGTGGTCTGATGAGTCCAGATTGAGCCTATTCCAGAGCCATAGGTGCGTGAGGAGAAGACGTGCATGAAGTGATGCACCCTGTACCCATATACCCTGTGATGCTCACTGTACCAGGCTTTGGAGGCAGTGTTATGATCTGGTGTTGCTTCAGTTGGTCAGTTCTAGGCTCAGCAACGTTATGGGGCAATAAAATGAAGTCAGCTGACGACCTGAATGTAGTGAATGACCAGAGTACCACATCTATGTAGTTTTTCTTCTCTGATGGTACGGCCATATTCCAGAACTTGAATTGTGAAAGAGTGGTTCTGGGAGCATGAGTAAAACTTGAAAATGTTAGGTGAAAGAGAAGCTCAAACTCTGAAACTCTGTAGGAGTTAAATACAGATACTTAAAAAAAAAAAAAAATACAGAGTAACACAATGTTCCTACCTCTGTTATTAAATTTCCCTTGATTTAACAGCTGATTTAAATTTGTGAACTTTAACTATTCAAATGTGCGGAGAAAAGTGGAGGGTGGGTTTTTAATATTATTCCTAAAACAAACATAGGATCTGCTAATTATTAAGTAGCAGTCGGTCCACATTTTTTTCCTGGCTAGCTAGCTAAAGTCCACTGCATTCCCTCCAAAATCCTCAAAAATGAATTCAGTGCACAAAGCCTGTATCAATGTGATTTGATAGCTTTAGTTATTTACATAGACCCAAGCCGTAAGAGACCTGAAGGGCATTTGTGGTCATTAAAAGCCTTCTATAATGTCTCATGGTCTTTCCAAGTCACGCAGTGATAAGATCTTTGCAAAGTATGAGGTGTGAAGTCTGGAAGCGAGTACAGAACGGTGGTCCTCCGGGAGCTTCATGTGTGCGTGCTGCTAGTTAGGAGTACAGTGCCTCTATTGAGGCCTAACATCTCCACTTACCCAAACTCAAGCGCTCCTGACAGCAGGCTGCAGTTAAAGAAGGACGCCAATTAGAGAGAAAGATGGATCAAGATGTTCCACAGTCCAAATAACTTCATGGCAAGTCAAATGATGGAACTTCAGGAAAATGGTATAAAAATTTTGAGAGCTGTGCATTGGGAAAAAAGTGGGCAGAGTGGGTAATAAATGGAAATAACCTGTATTCAGTTTTGTATTTAAGCACTGTTTATGGTGTTTAGTTCGATCTTGAGCTCACGCTACTGCCTGTACAGAATTTCAACATCTGTCTGTATGGGCTTAAGTCCAGGTTCTCTGGTTTCCCCATACCTCCTAAACATGCTGGAAGGTGGACTGGAAATTCTAAAATGTCCCTAGGTGTAAATGTGTCTGCATGATACCTTATGATAATCCTGAACAGCTACTCACGATGAATGAATGAATGAATTTGTTGAGGGGTCGCCACAGCGGACCATCCGATCCGGGCATCAGCTTGGCACAGGTTTTACACCAGATGCCCTTCCTGACGCAACCCTGCCATTTTATCCAGGTTTACAACCGGCACTTTTCACACAAATCATTATTGTATAAATGAATTGAATTCAGGTAGCACTATAATAAATATTTTGTTGCTGTTGTGAAAATTTATGCCGTGCAAGGTTTATGGTTAAAGTCATGATGCACATGGGAAAGCTTTTAGGACATCCACGTAAGCACCTGCCGCTTTTCCCAGAAAGTTTCTTGTAAAAGAATGATCTGTCTCAGAGAGGAAAATATGGTATCCTCTCCTCCAGGTAAAAAAGAGTGGAAAAAATGCCCAGGAAAAAAAGGTTTGTAATATATTCTGTCTATCCTGTGCATAGAGGAAATCCTGGATAAAGGGTCTGCTCTCAGTTCGGTAGCAAAAATCCTCATTGTTTGTTCTTTCTCTGCTTGCCTGATGATGAGAAAACCAGCTGGCCTGGAGTACTGGTGAAGGAAGTTTTACAGATGCTATATAAGCTTTATGCATCATCTATGAATTATTATTTATCGTGGTATTTCCAAATCCTAATATGTCAATCATCGGTCATATTTTAGATTAATTGAAGTACTGAGAGTGATTTCCTGATGTTATAAACTTTTATAGAAAACGCTAAACAGAAGAAATTCACCTAGAATAAAATGTTCCGTGACTGGATATCCGGATCCTCACATAAGGTCATTTCCTGACATGATAAATGGAGCCTATTGAATAATAATGGATTCTGTCTACATGCTTCCTGAGAAATCCCAAACACATGCCTTCAGGCCATCGAGTCCTTTTCACCATGGCTGCCTTCCATATGGAACAGGTTACCTGACACATAACAGAGGTGATATAGCGAGCCTTACCTTTCGCTTCCTCTCACTCCAGCCCCCCCCCACCCCACCCCCCACCCCACCCTTCTCTCTTTCTCTCTATCTATCTCTGACTACTGTGGGTACAGTGGATTATTTGTTAGAAGATGAAAGACAGACTATCGCCAAATCAACATGGTTAGACCATCCAGCCTGCGAAATTGGACTTCCTGTTAAGACTGCTGCTTTGTTATATTTCACCAGCCTTGCAATGCTGACAATCCTTCTGTGAAAAATTATCCTGAGTGGAATCATAAACAAAAGTTTTATAACCACTTTAAAAAACCTGCCAGGAAAGGAAAAGGAGTTCCAGGAGAGGATTCAACTGGTTACTGGATTTCTATTATTAGACAGCCATAGCATGTTAAAGAGGGAATGAAAGAAAACGAATCAACAGCAGGTTGGTTGATGTGAAGCCTAATTATACATGATATTGATTTAAAGAACAAAATTGTATAACATCTGTTATTTAATAACTAGGTTATTTTCTGTCATCACGCATGTGGTATAAACAGCCTCTTCTTTTCTCTGACTGTTAAACTTTACGAGACAAAAAATGCAACTTTTAAAAACAAATAAAAGCCCTCCACCCTGGAATAATTAAAGGAACGACTTTACTTTTGACCGTTACTGACATAAATGTTAAATAAATAAATACATTAAAAAAATCTAATTACAGTATTTTTCAATTATATGAATTACTATTTTGTAACACTTAAATTTTTTTTTTTGTTAGTCGTAAAGGTGAGTGTCCACAATACAGAATTTCACAAAATTCTGATTACAGTGGTACCTCGGCATACGACCTCCCCACCTCACTGAAATTTTTGCAAGAAATTTGCCTCTGCATACAAAGCATTTTCGCCATACAAATGAACAAACAGAGCAGGACCGAATGCCACCAAGTTAACATTCATTCATTCATTCATCTTCTATACCGCTTTATCCTGTATTCAGGGTCGCGGGGGGCCTGGAGCCTATCTCAGGAAGCTTCGGGCACGAGGCAGGGACCAAGTTAACATATTTTTATTATTATTATTTTTTTTGTATTTTGTGCAAGTGTTAGTGAAGACATGGCACCATGGGTCCCAAGAATGTTAGCAAGAGTAAAAAGGAGCAGCTTTCAGTTTAATTTTTAAAGCAGAGGAATCATAAATCATAAATCAATGTTATGTGAAGCTTAATGTCTATTTCTTTCATATTTTACTTCATTTACATATCTTTTCTAAATGTTTTAATTGCTTGATTATGCAAGAATATGATTATAGAATTAGAAATTGGTAATATCAGTAATATTTTGAATGGTTGGAACGGATTATCTGCATTTGCATTATTTCTTATGGGAAAATGCATTTCGCAATACAAATTTACAAAAGTACTCGCCTCTGGAGCGGATTAAATTCATATGCAGAGGTACCACTTTATACAAATTTCAGTTTTGAAATACTTTAAAAAAAAATCTCTGTTTCTTCTGTTCGTGAGCGTCCATGATTCAGAATTTTAGGGATTCTGTATGTTCTAAACTGCTTTTCTGTTCATCACTATTGCAAAGAGTAATTATTTACGTTATCATAACCTTTCTGTCAGCTCAAAATGAAGCAGAGGAGAATATCTAGTCTTTCTCATCAACATGATCAACATCAACTTAATCAACAACTGCTGTTACAGTGCTGTTTGTGTAGTCTATAGTGACCCCTGTGTGTGAATAAGATCAGGAGATCAGATATTTCTGAAATACCCAAACCACCACTTCTGGCATGAACAAATATAGTCACTAACACCCCCCGCCCCCTTCTTTTTTCCTCCTTCTACTGTTTTCCCCCCATTCATTTATCATTCTGATGTGCTGGCGTAAAAAATTACATTAAAAATTAACATTTTGGCCTTCATCCATATGATTTTATGCACTACATTGCTGCTATATGATTGGATAAGCATGTTTACTTGGTATAAATAAAATCTACACATCAGTCAGTTTCAATTATACTTTATGTTCCATACATTGGAGGACATAAAACCAGTGTCAGGAACATCTCTGTCTGTCTGTCTGTATGTCTGTTTGTCTGTCCAGTCAGAATTTGTCACAGCATCACGGCAAAAAAACTGGCTTGACAGAATGTACAGTAATGAAACTTCCCTGAGCCGTTCAGTATTTCCCTGAAGTTAAACCTGCGCCATCAAAGAAATCAAAATATTGAGTCGAACTTTTACACAATTATGTTTTCCTCATTACAGCACAGCATCTAGCACTTTTTTTTGTTGTTGACAAATATAGCGCTTTTTCCAATGAGGTGGGCGTGGCAATATGCATCATTCCACAGAGCCAATCATTGCGATAGTTTACAGTGTATAGACAGAGTATGCGGAAGACACAGAAATGATGATAATGCACTTACTGTACAAGCTTCCACAATTCTCACAAAAAAACAAACAAAACACAACCTAAAAAGGCAAGTACACTATGAAAGAAGCACAATTTAGTGCAAACAAGGCGCAAGATACTCAACCTTACAAAATTGTATTTTTTTGTATTAATAAGTTAGAGACAATTTTGCCACATGGAAAGACAGGCAGTCTTGTACATGGGCTTCAACCTGACTATTAAATATTTCTACAAACTATTTTCCTGTAAACGATGAGTACTTCCGCTGGTTCCTAATAAAAAAGCCAATAAACGTGTATTATTAGGATTACATATTTAATTTATAATGGTATATAACCATTCGTCCTGTATCTGCACTGCAATTCTACCAGAGCATCTTTTCAAGCACATTAACCAATACCTTCCGACCAATCAGAATCAAGAATTCAACAGCACTGTGTATAACAGGCTATTCATATTGATTTACACTATGTGCAGAGAAATATAAATCAGTGTTAACACCAAGGACCAAATAACATTGGCCCATAATGTGTTTTGCATTAAAGCAAAAGAAGCATCTGGCATAGGTGATACACACACACACACACACACACATACACACACACACACTGTATCACCATTAAAAAGAAAATGAGAAATGTCAGTAGAGGTGTGAAGGAGTTACTGTATAATAAATAAATAACCGTAAGTTGTCATAATACAGAAAAAGAGGATTTTGCTTGAACCTCAGCATCAGACAAAGAAAACCCATTCAAACAAAGCACAATAATAAACCCCGGCTGTACGTTATCCTTCCTACAGCATAGTTGTAGAATTAGATCTGGCAGAATCTTAATGAAAACCTGAAATTGGACGCGATCGAATTCCCTGTCCTCCTTTCATCACGATAAAGTACGAGTAAGAAGAAGAACAGGCTGCAAATTTGACTTGTGGAGTAGGGCATTGCAATTCAAAGTGTCTTTTTTTGTCTCTGTCTGTTTGTCAGCCTTTAAGCCTTAATGACTCTCAATCAATTTACACCACCCGCCCCTCAGCAGATAAACACATTATAGCTGTTCATTCCTGTTCATGATGTAGGCTTTACTCATTGCACCTGTCACTCTTAATATGTTTATTTCTCCACACTCCAGCAGCGATACATGGCATGAACTACTTCTTTAATCATCAGCTTGTCTCAGGTTACATGATAAAACTGAAATGTTACTTCAATAGCTATATAAATACACGACTGATAAAATAAACATATAATATGAGTTTTAAATTGATGCATACTTCATCAACTAAATACAATTCTTTTTTTTCTTCCTTTTTTAAGGGGGGGGGTGGAGGGCGGGTGTGTGTTAATATGAGCTGGTCGTGTTCAGATAAGGAGCTCGCTCTGGGGTTTACTGATAGCAAGTTATTAGACTTCATCCATGCTCTTCAGAGCTTCTAGGCTTTGAGTAAATGAATAAAGGACTGATAATAGCAGACTGATAGCACAGACTGGGAAGCATATATAGAATGAATTATGATCATCATGTAATCACTGTTAATTAAAGTGTAGGATCAGAAAGTATGAATCAGCACCCTAAGCAACCCTAAGGCCAAGATAACCTTTTGAAAAGAAGCTGTTATTTATACTTATTGATATAAGATTATATCAATGATATATGATGTTGATATTAAAATGCAAATACGCTACAGTCCTGCAGGGCTCAAGCAAAATATACACGATTTGGTTCCCCTGGTACCACTGGGGTGGGTTTGGCCCCTCGGGTCGTGGCTACACAGGGCGTCTGGGAGTGTGCTGTGGTATCTGGCAGCAGGATGTTGACAGCAGATACTTCGTGTTATAGGTCCTCCATGGATCAGATCTTGGTTGTCCAGCGTATTCCATGGGTGCTTGATTGGATTGGAAGCTGAGTCAGCAGCCTTGGGTTCTTTGTCTGCTTTGCCCAATGCATGGCGGTTTAGGGTGCATTGGGTGTTCTGGTGCCTTTTGATCATGGCCAGAATTGACTTTTTTGCAGCAATTTGTGGTGTTGATGATATGGCTGATTGGTGTATGTGTCTACATAAAAGGGAAACATAAAACAACTATCATTTGACTGTGATGAAGTAGCGCCCCATCTAGATTGTAGTTCTGTCTCATGTCCCATGCCTCACATTTCTGAATTTATCCTAACCCTGACCAGGATAATGCATTTACTGAAGATAAATGAATGAATTCATAAATGACAAACTTATTTGGTTAATGCTTACAAGTGAGACAGTACAATTAAAGATATGAAAGATAAGGATTCAAGAATAGTAATTCAACAATGCTGAGATGTGAACTCATAACCTTTCAATCCTCCACCCATCACCCACCCACCATTTCCCCAGTTACAAGCAGAATAACATTGCTAATGATAACAAAAGCAAATTCCTCAAAAATGAAATACAATGTACACTTTAGACCCAGGACATTGCTTCTGTCATGTTTTAGAGAGACGCAAAATGATCCACTAGTGATATTTATAGTGGTATAATGAATGTTGCTGGGTTCGATCCTGAGCCCAGGTTACTGGGATTTTTTTTTTTTTTTTTTTTTCCAAGTGTGTCTCCCAGATTTCTTTCAGTTTGCTGCATACAAAGTTGGTGGATTGTATTTTGGCTCTTGGTACGGTATGAATCTGTGTGCATGGTGCCAGGCAATGGGCTGGTCTTCTAACCAGGCTGAATTCCTCTATCATGCCTAGTGCACCAAGAACAGACTCTGACTCCATCACATGACTCTGACCAGGATAAAGCACTCACTGAAGATGAAGGAACAAAGGAATATATGTTTAAAAAATAATAATAATAAAATAAATAAATAAATAAATAAATAAATAAACAAATATAAATAAATAAACAAATAAATAATAATAATAATTTGAATACAAATGAGGGTATTTTGAAAATAGCTCAATTATCCTAAAATTTAATTCTATATAATTATAATAGTTTTTCATTTTAAACATTTACAGCGTAGAAAGAAGTCAAATTAATAACAATTCAAAAGAAAATGTAAACTATGTAATTTGTTAAATCATATAATAAAAGACTAAGTATACTTAATTTTAATAATAATAAAATATAGAGTAAAGAGTAGAGAGTTTGGAAAATATGGCTACAATTAAGATATTTTAACTTGGAATAATTTGCAGTAAATATTTATTTATTCATTAGATTGTTTGTTTGTGCTGCAACGTTACTGTAACCATAAATTAAAGCTGTCTGGTAGTTGCAGTTCATTGTCTGATCATTTTTGTGAGGTTGGTGTGCATGTCCTGTCCAAACTAAATTACTACGCAACATAACACTGAAATGTCAGTTTACACTTTCTTAGAGACAGGACTGTCAACCTCGTTATGCTCTTTATAACCACTCGGATGGAGACATGAGAACTTGGTCATCCAAAAAAACACTACAATTAGAACTAGAACACTAGAAGTGATAAAAATTCCCATAAAACATTTGAATGGTGCAAAAGTTTTACAGAAGACCAAGAATGAAGATCCTGGACAAGGTGGCTTGGACTGAACGCCGGATCCTTGAAAATCCTTGGCTCTGGTGTACTGGGAAAACTTTCTACCTTGATGGTATCCAAGCACAAGAGAAATAAAGAAAGTTTTTACTTTCATAGCTGTGTTTATTCTGCACAATCCAAAGTTTGACTTGAATAACCCTTGCAGATCAAAACGAATAAAATTCACAGAAAGAAAGTAATAATTCATGCACAAGATATGACTTATACATAAAACCTTGCAAGTATCTTTTGTCTTTTCTGCTGACTTTATTTTGAATTGTGTTTACAGCTTCATTTCCTTTCTTTCTCTTAAGAAAATGTGGGTTTGAGAGATAGGACTAGGGCCATCCATCAAACTCCAGCGAACATTTCAGGTAACCTGTACCGAGCCCCAAGTTAAATCGTCACTTGCTTTTGTAGGGCAAGCTGGAAATTGCATAACACTTTCATGTGACCACGTCCTCCTACTTTCCTTCCCAACATGAGGAGGGGGGCAAAGGAGGTTATTTATTTTTACAAATAGCCATCTGCTGTGGCAGATTGTCAGATGGCTGCTTGCTAAATAACCTACCTGACCTGAACCTTGGCAACCTAGCATATTAAAATTGCTCATGGAGGTAGAGAGCTCTGTATGTTTTGTTATATGGTAAGACATGCAAATCTAGGGGGGTAAACATTAAGTAATGCTCTGACATT
>JAQMYL010000014.1:18166427-18192413 GCA_030014365.1 Clarias pachynema | reverse complement strand
ATATATTTCGTATATGTTATATAAATCATTCTGACATTTCTGTTCAGTTTTAAGACTAAACAAGTGTTGATATTTTATTTTGTCACATTGTTGAAGATTCAGTGTGCTCCAGGTTTATCTCTAAGAGACAGAAATAATAATAATGAAAAAAAAAACACATCCTGAAAGAAATAATTCAGTTTAATGTCTCTTGGACCACGGCCCCACAGCCTGCCTACTTCCCCTATCGCAACTTCACAGAACAGCTCCAGAGATGTGATTTAGATGGAACTTGTAAATAACATCCTCTGACTCACAGCTACGACACATTTCCAGTCCATATCATTTAACGAATGCTAATGATGACCCACATAACTCCCACAGCACCCACTCATTTTTTTGGTGAGTCCAGAGGGAGTGGCAGAAGCACAGAGACAGCAGCAGGTAGTAGAGGGTGAATGAGCACTGAACCACGACCTTTGCTTGGAGCCAGGAGCCACAGGTGTGCTGCAGAGGAACAATGCCAAACCCTCTGTAGCAGATTGCAGACAGGGCATCTATTACTCAGGCCTGAGACATGCAGCAGCTTAGATATTCTTTGGAGAATGGCAATGACACTAATGGAGATTAAACTATAATTAATTAATTCATTTATCTAGCCTTTCCAAGACCTCACCCTGGATGCCAGATCATTTGAGGTCACTATGCATACTCATTCAGTCACACCTTGGGGCAACTTGAGTAACTGTTTTGTCTACATTCATGGTTTTGGATAGTGGAAAACTTACTCGGTGGAAAACTGACTCAGAAAGAAAGAAAACCCTTTTCAGTAGTAATTGATACGAAGTTACTGAAATAACTAATAGAATAAATGTTTTTTTTTAGAACTTTATTCATTCATTCATTCATCTTCTATACCGCTTTATCCTGTATTCAGGGTCGCGGGGGGCCTGGAGCCTATCCCAGGAAGCTTCGGGCACGAGGCAGGGTACACCCTGGACAGGGTGCCAATCCATCGCAGGGCACTTAGAACTTTATATTTATTTTATTTATTTATTGGTTTGTTTGTTTGTTTGTTTGTTTACAGTTTATCAGTAAAATAACAGAAATTATAATAAGAAAAAGTATCATGCATTCATAAAGTCGCTCCGCAGTGGCCGCGTGGAGTAGGTTATGGGAAAACATTTGTTTAATGAAAAGGCATTATTCGCACTCATGTATTTATTTATTTATTTATTAAATCTCGCACAGTATTGCGATGTGGTATTCTTGATTCTTGAAACGTTCCATGAACTAAATCCACGTATTTATCGCCAGCTGCGACTGGTGGCGCCAAACAAGAGTGCGTCGACTTGGTACAACTTGGTAGACCTAATTTCTGTCCGTAAAATAACAGCCACTGTGCATATTGTATTTACGGAACATACAATAATTATTATTTTATGTTTTTATGTTTTATTTATCCAGCGGTATGGTAGTGTAGTGGTTAGCGCTGTCACCACATTCCACTGATTTCTGCCTGGAGGTTTGTGTGCATGGAGTTTGCATGTTCTCCCCGTGCTTGGTGGGTTTCCTCCGGGTACTCCCACTGCCCCCCCCCCCCCCACAGTCCAAAGACATGCAGATTAGGCTAATTGGCGTTCACAAATTGCGGGGGTGTGTGTGTGTGTGTCTGTGTGTGTGCACATGCACCCTCTGATGGATTGGTAGCCCGTTCTGGGTGTACACCGTCTCGTGCCCAAAGTCCCCTGGGATAGTCTCCAGGCCCCCCCGTACATGATAAGCGATATGGAAAATATAGTATAGTGAATGAATGAATACATAAATGAATGAATGAATGCTTATTTACTCCACATTATTCCATTTTTGTATAGTATAGAAACTGGGACATGCTTCGATTCTATGCTGGTAAGGAAATGAATAATGAATATAAGTCAACAAAGTGTGTGCTGATCAACAAAGTGTGTGCTGACAACCCCCAATCCCATCATGGTGACTACCCCTAGCTAGACACCGATATATTCATAATTCACAATTCATATATTTCTTGTATGTTGTATAAATCATTCTCTGTTCAGTTTTAAGGCTAAAAAAGTCTTGTGCTGTTCAATTTTAATTAAACAGCACAACCATGATTGTTGAGTCAGCTTAATTCTGTGCTATGAGGACCGTTGGTAGTGATTTACAAATTCATAGTAATTATTATCAGTGAGGTTTTAAATATACTGATTGTTTTCAGCAGCTGTGGCAAGCTCGGAAGAGTGATAAGACTTGCCACACATATTGTATTGTATAAAATAAACATACATACAGTACAGTATGTCAAATACTTTACAGTATAATGCATTTTAAAGGTAGGTGGGGAATAAAGCAATGCTCCAAAAACTAATATCAAATGTGAAATTACCATAATAAATAAAATAGTTCAAACAAAAGTATTCAGAATGTGTATTGTGTTTATAATGTTGCTTGTATAAAATTTATACATGTAGTTTCTGTTTCTGTGATTGGCCAAATAAATGAGTTTGCATTAGATAGTCTATATAGAGGTCTTATATAGACTATATAGTCTATATAAACTATTAGGTCTATATAGAGACCTAGATAGTTTAGTTAAGCCTTTATTCATCACATATACATTACTGCACAGTGAAATTCTTTCTTTGCATATCCCAACATAGCTGTGGGTAGAGCACAGGGTCAGCTATGATACTGCGCCCCTGGAGAAGATGGGGTTAATGGTCTTGCTCAAGGGCCCAATATTGGGAACCTGGTGGAGCTTAACCACTGAAGGTGTTGGACTGTGGACCAGGTGCCCCCTGGTACGAGCCCCAATGCTCCCAGGTCGGGTTGGACCCTTGAGCAAGATACTTTACCTCCAAGTGCTCAGATACAATCGAGTGCCGAGCTGGCAACCTTACTCTCTACTGTGAATAACTGCCACAAAAACGGCTGTTGTATGTACGTTGCCTGAGGTGTCTGGCGGCACGTAGATGTTTCCATCCATCCATCCATCCATACATACATCCATCCATACATACATACATACATCTATCCATCCATAGGTATGTTAATGATAATCGTTACAGCAAAATTAGCAGGGAGGCTGCTATTTTGTATTATCAATTCAATGAAATCAACACAACTATGGAACTGACAACACACTGCCAAAATTGTGCCTGTGTTTTAGCAAAGGAGAAAGTGTTAAAATGAAGAACTTCTGTATAACATTTCTGGAAATCCAGTGAACAGAATGTCTGGACCCCAGAGAAGAAGCAGCCAGGACTGGATTAAAAAACTGTCAATCAAAACAGGATGCGAAGATGAAACATCCAAACAGATGGCTTGCCATGGTATCTTGAGAATGAAAACTCCACACCCTCCCCCAAGCACCAATCCAGACAAGAATAAACCATTGGATAGATGCTGTAAGCCCTTTAGATTTACTTAAAGTCCTTTTCCTTATCCACCTAGTATGATGAATGTGTATAGATCATTTGTTTAAAGGTTGTGCTTCTAATCTGTGTAGATAGTCAGATGGTCTTAGATTGAGGACATAAATCAAGCCATTGCTTCAGGGCATTTAGGATAGCATGACATTTATTATTTATCATTTATAGAATATATGCATATTATTTATACAGCATATGCATACAGTACATGGTTGAGGTTTGGGCTTGATTTTCAGAAACAGCATGTTGACCCTTTCAGCATAAACCTAAAAAGAAGACAAGATCGGGTCTTATCCTGAGCAGGTGTCCTTCCTGACATCTGCCTCAATTCTCATCATCGGCAAGCAGCAAAATCCTCACAATAGACGACGCGCTTTCTTGGAGCCTATCGGCACATAAAAGGTACATGTTCATTGTATTTAAAGGGAAATTGCTTTTTTTTTTTTTTATGATAAAGCATGGGCATTCTAATGACTGAGCAGTTTTTACGTTGTATCTCCATTGTGTAATTTCTAAGCTTTTGTGAAATTTGAATGAGATTGTTTAATGAAAAACTACAGAAATTATGAGCATTTGACTGAAGCTGTGCAATACGGTTTCTTATCTGTGTTACACTGTCAAATGAAACCTTTACGATTTTAAAGATAGGAAAATTAATTTAGTCATCAAATACTCTTTTTCTGAATCCATTTTTACTCTCAAACCTAAGCGGAAAAAAATATATATATTCATAAAAATATATATATTGATCTTTTTCCTGTCTAAATTTAAGCACTGACCTATACTCATTCATCATGGAGCAGCTGGTTGCACCCTCCCCCGTTTTGACCTGGATAATCAGATTTAAAAAAAAAAAAAAAAAAAAGAAAAAAAAAACCTCTCTTAATCACCAATGCATCTAAAAGTGCAGTGGGAATTTTTGATTTGGAAGATGCTGGGGTTCTTGTGTAGCATCTTGACAGCTCCATCTAGACTGCACATGACAGTTGTGTATGTGAATCCACATTACAACTCGAGATGACAGCAAAGTAAAGAGCAGTATATCTGGTGAAAGCCATGAATATCAAGAGGACCAGATAAGAGAGGCAGAGACAACTCAACTGAAGAGCTTCTCATAACAATTCAAGGCATGCGTCTATGTGATATTGAATCTCAGTCTTATGTACAGCCCATAAATAAACATCTACGGCAAACAAAGGCATTGCAGTATAGATTTAAGTCCCCCTGAAAAAAAAAAGACAGTGAGGGGCAGGGGATGAGATTTTGAGGTAGATGGAGTGCAATTGAACAAGGTGCGTTGGTATTCAGTGCAAACAGTTGCTCATAGAGCGGGTTTGACTTTTTGAGATCCGCTTCACTGAGAGGGTCACCGAGAACCCAAAGATTCCAAATGTTCTTTTAACGGCAAGTAAGCTGTAACATACAGACATAACCATTTGCGCATACTGATGAGAATAAATGTCGTCTTTTTGGATTTAGTCTTAGTTTTGGACACATTTTTAAGATAAAAAACATAAAAAAGCTGTATGTTTTTTTTTTATAGCAAGAAATCTGGTCAAAATCTTATGTCTCATCTTTGGTTAATGCTAAGATAAGAGTCAGTTAATGCCCTTGTAACACTTACTGTATGTATTATTATTTAAAATGTATTATTATCTAATTATTTATTTATTTTGGATTATATTTTGAGCTTGAGCTTCTATATAAAATACAAAAAATCTCTCTCTCTCTCTCTCTCTCCTATACATATATCCTATTATTTATAGACTATATACACTGTATATAAATAATACTGTGCACATACAAATACCTGCTGTAGAGTAAGGATGTCTTCAAAAAAAGAAAAATTTTAAGTATTTAATGAAACAAAGTCAATAATTGGCGTGACAACCCTTTGCTTATAATATAGTCTCAGGTACAATTTGTGCCGTTTTATAAGGAAATTAGCTGCTTAGTTTTACTGAACATCCTGCATAACCAGCCACAGTCCTTCTAAGGACTTTCTCGTACCAGATTCTTTTTTTGTTTAAAACCAAAATAGTCTTTTACATAATATGCTGCTTTTCTTTCCTATTTTGCTGTAAGATACATTTTTTGTCTGGAATACTACTGTTTGTACAAAAACAAAAAATAAGTCGTTTGCAGAGTACTCTACTATTCACCGATCAGCCACAGCATTGACACATTAACATTAATTATCAGTTATATACCAGTAAACTGGTGACAGTATCATGGGCACCCGAGGCTCACACATGCCCGGAGAGATTAAGGGCTAACCTATCCAGTCCAATGCCACAGAAAAGCCAATCCAGCACAGATTACAAAAAAAAACTAAACAATGATGGCCACAATAGAAGGGCACCAGAACACCTGGTGCACCACAGCCTCCTCGTGCACAGGGCCCAGCCAATGAGCCCAAGGCTACTAACACAACCTCCAGACTTCCCAGATCCCAATCCCATTAAGCACCCATGGGATGCGCCAGATAAACAAGTCTGATCATGGAGGCCCCACCCTGCAACCCACACCACCCAAGGATCGGCTACCCACGCCCTGAGGCCAGACACCACAGCATACCACTATAAGCCCTGCAGAGCCATGGCCAAAGGGACCAGAGCTGCAATGGTGGTGCAAGCAGAACCCAAAAACTAGGTCGTTTTAACGTTAATGGTTTTAACATTATGGCTGATTGGTGTACGTGCATGTCTCAAATAGATGGCAAAACATTAATACAAACTTTTTAGCCAACTATAATTATACCTTACCTTGGAATATAATCATGAAAATAGTTTATACATCATTTTATATAATTTTCTGTCATTCAGTCATTATGCAGACTGTGTATCCTTTGTGGGGTCACATGGATCTGGTTCATAATGAACTTTTTGATGAAGTTGTGCTGTGGTTGGAATTCAGCTGGATTCAGTCTGTCTGGGTTTGGGGTTAGACGTCTGAGACAGCAAAGAGAGATTTGAAGAAGGCAGTAGCCCTAAACACTTTCCCATGGAAAGACAGGTCATTTGTGATTACCAGTTATTGGTGCAATGCAGATGTCACTGCTTATGTGTACTAACCAGCTCTATTAGGATGTTTGACTTGTATGAGGTTTGTTCTTCCTTAATGAAGTAACTCTTAAAAATTGCTGTGTGGTTTCCTATAAATTGGATGATAACACGCAAAGTTAAAACTCATCTAGCGAATATTTTGAGGCGGACCTCACCACAAACCGTTTTCACATCTTCAGTTTTCAGTTTAGTGAATTGTTTACGTTGCCATGGAGACTGGGTGGAGATTGAAATGATGAGAGATGTCCAGAACTGGAGTTTTTCAGGAATGGAAGGTTTGACGTGCATTTGCCATCGGATTTCAGTAGCTTTGGAAATGGGAGTCTGCGATTCTGACTGCTCATTAATATGATCTATGGGACTTTCTAACAAATACAGCCTCAGATGACCTTTTATGAGTTTATTTTAAGTTGCCTGCTTCTGGCTTGTGTAAAATCTAAATGACTAACTTGTGTTAGTAATGTGCTGCTGCCCGATCGTGACACACTTACCCTGCTGTGGCTCATCTTGCCCCCCAGACATGCCTGATCTATACTGATGCTCTACTTCTGCTTGAAGCTTCTGTACTTTTGACACACTTTCTACTCTTGTAGGTCACCCAACATGGATACTCTTACAACTTAAACACACAATCTTGGTGCGTTGGATAATCTCATTCTGAGACCTACTGTTGTACAGTAATTATAGACACTGAGTGTCCTGTGCTCAACTCAGCATTCATATAAACATCCATTCAATGTACTACTGTTAACTTTAGTATACAGCTACAAAAAAACCTAATGATTTTTAATCCCACTCTCCGGTGTCATCCAGAAGAGGATGAGTTCCATTTTTGAAGCTGTTTTTCCTTTTTTGACGTTTCTTTCCCATGTCATCTCAGCGAGTTTTTCCTCACCGTTGTTGCCTCTGTTTGGATCATTAAAGATCTAAATCTTCCTCCAGATTTCTCTAAAGCTGCCAAAAGTTTCAAATGTTTCCTTAGCTACATTATTCTAAAAGTGGAATTGCAAATGCATATGCAATGCAAAACAACAACATATTTTTAATAGACTTTTTGCACCCACATTAGTATGTTATGGGTCCTCAGTTTTCTGCAAAGTTAACCAGGATTTAAATTTTTTTTAATTTGAAGCCTTTGGTTACATCTGAGTAGTTAAAATGCTTCTGTTCACTTCAGACTTCAACCCTCTGCTTCTGTTGGCATCGAATCATTAAATTGACATAAGTGAGTCAGTTCCACTGGTAACCTGGCATGTTCAAGTCATCATGTCTTACAGATAAGGTGGAAGACTTTGGATTAGGAGCAATGGATGTTTTTTTTTTCCCACTCAAGTCTTGAAGTAGTCTATTTTGTTTAAATTAACCGTTCTATTCTTGAATATTATAAGTGGTTTGAGTCTTGGCGTGAACCCTGTATTTATGCAAATATAGATATTTTAGTCTCGTTTTTGACACATCTCTGCCTCCATCCTGAGAAGTATTATTAACATTTCAACAGTTTTTCTTCAAGACTGAATGTATTACTGTCTTGAACTGCTGCTGTTCTGTTTTCTGTGGCCTGCCATGGTGTTTATTATTTGAAACGAATGTCTGTAGGGACAAACGATTTGATTAAAACTTAAATGAATTTAATGACCACAAACACAACTGCAGACTGCTGATTTATCCATTGTGATATGATGGATTTACAGCGTTTTGAAAAAAAAAAAAAAAAAAAAAAAAAACTTATTTTGCCATTTCTGTGTTTTTTTTTTTTATCACCCTTGTGACTCAAATAAACCATGCACAAAATATTCTCTAACAGTTTGCATATAAAATACTTCATGTTTGCTTGAAGAAAGGAAAATTCATTAAAAAAATTTTAAAAACCTGCAAAAACAGAGTTCTCATTTTGCTGTCAAACGGTTTATATGAAGATCATGTTTATGTCATATGTTTTGGATTATAACAAATTCAACCAGATACACAATTATGGAGGAAAAATATCGTCAAACCCAATGTAATATCTAAAGCTGGGAATATATTGTGGAACTTCTGAATTGATTTAGCTGTTGTAGACAAACATTGCACAGTTTTGCATTGCATTCATTAAAAGAATTCTTTGATTGAGAGATGGGATTAGTGGTCTTAGACCTCACTATAAGATGTTTAGTGCCGGTTCAACTAAGGACAGCCAATGAAGCGCTGTTTGATTTAGAAATTTTAGTTTTAAGTTAAAGTCTAAGGGATCCACTGCTACTGTAAGTCTAAAAAAAACACCTACTGTAAAGGGGAATGGAATAATTACTAAACTTATGAGACAGCTACAAATATAGTAGTGAAAACACAACAGCAGACTTATTTATCCATATTTATTAAGGTAATAAGGGAATAGGAAATAAGACATGATAATGGTAAAATATTCTTATTGTCTCAAGATCGATTTGAAAAAATGTTTCGTTTGATTCACGGCCATTTTCTGCAGGCGCCTGGATGGATCCTGGTCACAGATCTGCTTGAATCACAGGTCTATCATTAGAGGATCTTCACTGTATAATCTGACATGTAGAATAAACACATGTAATAGCAGCCTTTTATAGAACTCTGCCAAGATTTTTATTTGCATCATGTCATACTGTACAGTGTGCCAAGTCAATCCTAAAGGACTGCAGTAATCACATAAGCTTGCCTTCGTTTGGAAAACTCTTCACTGTCAATCACATCTAATGCATGATCAAAATACAATGTAGTGTATGATTAACAGCCTTATAATGTTATGTTTCTGAAATAAGTCCTAACCCTTACAGCCTCAGGATAATCGAGATGCAATTTTAATAATACGGGGCATTAAGAACTGCCACTGGGTTACAAATGAGATTGTATTTTATTATTTAACGTATCAGAGTTAAGTATTGATCTGTCATCATTTTCTGTTTACTTTTCTGTTAAATTTTCATCAAAGTGAATGGACTGTTTTCTCCCTGAAGTTTAGCCTAGAGGAACTTCGATGCAGCAATAGTGACATAAACCACAAGAGATATAAAGAGATGGCTAGGCAAATATGTTATAAGCTACAGAGCTGTCAGTTTATGTGTGAGCATTTTTTAATATATGTAGAGAGAGAGAGAGAGAGAGAGAGAATGCAAGCCTGCAGGAATGAGCAAGTGTAAATCTTACCAACACCTGGTAATGCCTAGGCACAAATTCCCCCTATACATCACACAGTTAGCATCCTAAAGTGTGCTCCAACTGGGAGAAGCCTTGTAGACCCACATATAGCCCCTTAAGGGAAATAAGACATTTAACCATCCAAAAGAACCCATAAGGATCTGTTTATACTAAGAGTGAACAAAGAGCTGTAGCAAAATGCGGCATGAAAACTTTCCACAAATATGTTTTGCATAAATACTTAGAAATGTTCCAACAACTGTCACATTTATTCTTTTTACAGCGAAATGCCGATACAGTACTGGGTAAAAGTCTTGAGCAACCCCTCATTTCATCATTTTTTGCTTCCATAGAGACAGACTTTCTTGTATTTTAAATACAGCCTTGAGGAAGAGTTCTCCAGACTTCTTGATGGACTTTTTTGACTCTCATGTTAAGTTCAGTCCCTGTATGTGACCAGTTTCACAGGAATATTTGTATTTGTTAAGCCACACAGTGACTAATGAATCATTCAAGCTTAAAACATTAAATTTATTTATATGTCAGGTGCAGATGATCAGGCCGGTGATGAGTATACTGGTGATGCTGGTGTAGTTGGATCAAACAAGAGCGAAAATGAGGATGCTGCTGAGGAAAATAATCAACCAATGATTATGATTTGGCTTTTTACCACCGCAAAGTTGATTACTTTCCCATAACAGCATATCCTAAAGTGTTAGTGTTGAGGAAGTGCAAAACAATCTCTCTCTCTTATATTATAGCAGGTCCAAAGAATTGTTCCTTCACCAGTTCCTCTCTTTTTTTGTTTCTTTTAAAGTAAATAAGACCTACTAATAAATTGCTTCATGTCTGACAATCACAAAGCTTTGAAACTGGAAATTCCATCCAACAGTGCAGAATAAATATTTCCACAAAGAGGAAAAACAAGTTTTGGCCTTTTCTTTTGTTTATGCGGCACATCCATCATACAAGTCTCTGACTAATGTGTTCAGTGGAAATGATAAATGAGGATGATTATTTACTAGCATTAGTACCCAACGTACCCAACCCAAAAGAGTTCGTCGAAAGAGTTAAAAGGTTAAAACTAAAAATAATCTGATCAGCTTTAATGTAATTAGTGATTTTATTATTTCAGGTTGAAGCCCACGTACATGTCTGTCTGTCTTTCTGTACAGCAGAACTCTCTGTCTAACTTATTAATACAAAGAAATCACACATTAAGGTTGAATATTTTACGCCCTGTTTACGCTAAGTTGTACTTCTTACATCATCAGCCAAATACACTCCCTGTTTGGAAGTCGGAGAGAGAATCACAGATGAGAAATCGAAAAAGTAGATCGGATAAAGATGAACTACAGTGGGTTAAAACTTTCACTTATACCATTTCAGCGCTGTTATTTCATCCAACGTGAAAATATGAACTAATCCCAGTAAAAATATTCAGATTAGCTTTTCTAATTAATATCTATTGGTGCAGGTGTTTGTTTACATTGAGCAAGTAGCGCATTAGTAGCTTATTTTAAAGTAGATTATTAAATCTGGCACATAACTGTTCATAACATCGCTTTTACTCAACATCTTGATTTCTAAATATTGCAAAAGTTTCATTAAATTCTGTCGAGTGGTTGATTTAAAACGCGCCCACAGTTTGACGATTGTGCAATACACTGTTGCACTTTATGTTCTGGCACAGAACTACTCATAACATCCCGTCTACTTTGATTTTGTATGTTTAACATTAGGCTAATACCTAACGAAAGGCAAAGTTTCATTAAATTTTGTCCAGCCAGTTTTGATTGATGCTGTGACAAAATCTGGTTGGACAGACAGACAGAGACGGGTTTCAGGTCCTCCGATGTATGAAACATAAAGATATCATTGAAAGAGCCAGTTCTGACCAATCTAAAGAGAAAACTTTTCTTTGGTTTCATTTTCATTTTAACATGATTAGTGATGAGAGTATGTAACAATGTAACAATAAAAATCAGCTCTACTTAATTGGAAAATTCTTCAAATGTATGCATCATTTAGTGGGTACTGCAATTGCTGAAGTTTTTACTAGTTAGACACTTTAATGAAAAACACATCAGTGATGCTTTTGATCAGCGCGTGAGAACCGGCAGTGACAGAACTGTGAGAGAATTTCTGTTTCTAATAAAGAAACATCACACTTTCTCTCCACTTTTTGTCACTAATGTGCAAAGGCGAACTGAGGTTAGTTTTAAAAACATCAGCATTTGCATAAAAGATGAAATGTGATGGTTGTTCATATTCCATAAATGACCAAATATGATGATTCCGTTCACACTTTAACACATAATGAGCTTAATACAAATACAGTAGATGAGACGGAGGCTGAAACTCACCAGGGGAATCTACACACACTCATGTGGCTCATGGGTTCCTAAAGATAACAGTCAGCTGAAAGCCTGAACTTAGCTGCTTCAGCAAGCTGCTCACCAGAGACCAGAGGTTTTTCCAAAGCATTTAACTGCATTACCCCTACATTACCATGGTATGCATGCAGGTTACTGTCCTCTGGGAGAAGGCTGAGGGGGTTTGTTATAAACCAGAGGAGGGGTGGGTATTATTACCATATCATGTTTAAAAGGTTTTCAATGTTTGCAAACACTCATCTCTGTCATGTTAATGGTCTTCTCACTCTCTATGTCCTACTTATGCCTGGTGTTTTTCCCCCTCTGGCATTAATGCATGAAGGAATTTTGTTTTAGTCTTTTTCATGTGTGTGCTTTGAATAAGTATGAACTCCCTCTGGAAGGAATTGTTGAACGTATACAAGCAGTATCAATGAGATGAAAGCAAAATGCATGCATGCAGAAATATACAGTATAAAGACCATTTTTGGCTACATAATATTTTCTGACATACTGTTTGTTCTGAAGCTTCGGGGTTCTGAAGCTGTTGGAAGGCATATTTAATAATGAATAGCAGATTCAGTTGTTCTACATTAAAACATCTTTGGTTAAATATTTTTTTTTTGCCAATTGGCCTTTTTTTTTTAAACATTGCAGTTCATTTATTTCTTATTTCTAAAGTAAAATCCTGTACATGGTAAATGACGAGCTTGACTGCTCTTTGAAAATCAGTTCCCTATGAAATCAGTTACAAGAGCATGTAATGATATGTTGCTACGAAGTAGGAAAAAAAATTAATTGCTCACCTGCTTATTCCACTATAATGAACAGCCCATGTGTAGATGAAATGGGCAGGTTACCGTGTACTGTCTGTGGAAATGATGGAAGACCATTGATTGAAAAGCGTTTTCACGTAATGCTCATTCTTGTGAAGATTACAGAAAGCAGTAACATGCTACAAAAGATTAAAACAGATATTACACCCATTAAATTAACTATCCTATGAAAAATAAGATCATAAAATCATTATTATGGGTTATATAGTACGTAGGAATGGGGTCACAAGAAGCAATAATCTTCCTCTGTGACAGCTTGAAAGCTAATGCACTCATAAACCAAGGTTTTCCTCAGCTACTCTTGCAGACACGGGCTATCGCTTGTAGGCTGATACAATGGAATGACCATAACTGTCAGAATCAAGAAGATAATTGCATTTAAAGGTGAAAGAATGACATGCCTTTGTAAACAGAATGCCAATTTAAAATAGTCGCCGGAAAATTAGTTCTAAGCAAAGTCAGTCCAGGTCAATACTGTTTACAGAAATCCAGCATCTTGAATGACAAGTTTGTCCAATGGAGAATTGGAGTCTCTTGCAACAGTACAAGAGACATTAGGCTGAATTGAGCATGTGTTTTTAAATGAGGCTGAGCTGTAATGCAAGCAGCAGGTAATGCCTGGACAAAAGGAACTAACACTCACTCATTCTCTACACTGATTATCTTGTTCAAGGTCGTGGGAGGCCTGGAGTCTATCCCAGGAGACTCGGGGCACGAGGCAGGGTACACCCTGGATGGGGTGCCAATCTATCACAGTGCACAAACGCACACACATACTCAAATAGTCACTCACACACTACAGGGAATTTGGGAACACCAATTAACCTATTCGGCAATAGGTATTTGGATTGTGGGAGGAAACCTAGAGTAAATGTAGAAACCCACCAAGCACGGGGAGAACATGCAAATTCCATGCACACAGACCCACACCAGCAACACTCGAAAGAAATTATTGTGGGCTTGTGCAGGTTTTACATATTGATATTACATATTGATATTATTTACATATTGATATTATGCATATTTTACTACATTAAGTTTGTGAATATCCCTAATTTTATTTCATGAGTTTACCAAGAACACAATTTTTAATCATTGTTTATTTCTGTCAAGTTCTATATTTTTTCATGAGTGGAAATGAATGCCCATCATTTAAATATGTTGATATATGAATCTGGAGTTTGCATGTTCACCCTGTGCTTGGTGGGTTTCCTCCGGGTACTCTGGTTTCCTCCCACAGTCCAAAGACATGAAGATTAGGCTAATTGGCATTCCCAAATTGCCCATAGTGTGTGAATAAGTGTGTGTATGGGTGTGTGCCCTGTAATGAATTGGCAGCCGTTCCAGGGTGTACCCCACCTCGTGCCCTAAGTCTCCTGGGATAGTCTCCAGGCCCCCACGACCCTGAATACATTATAAAACGGTATAGACGATTAGTGAGTGAGTGAATGTGTGACATATGAATCATTTTATTTTAGTGAGCGCAAGTTATACTAACCAGTCTTTTGTGTCAGGATGAAACAAGTGCAGGCTGAGAGATCTATTGAATTTGGCAGACAAAACAAAGACATAAACCAAAGTTGTTACCAGGGTGCAGGCAGAAGTCAAACAATTAATCAAAGGCATAAACTAGCCAGGGCAAGAACAAGACCAGAACAGGTACCGAGGCTTGGAAATAACTGGCACAAAGCATAGAGCATATACCCCTAGAACAGAGGACCACAAGTGCGTAAAGGCATGGATCAATCATGGGTGAAAACGTCAGAGTAATGAGGACACAACCAATGGCAAGACATGGGGCAAAAGAAATGCATGCACATGCTGAAAGCCCCCACATATGCAGTGGTTCCTTTATTTTTACATATTGTCATTTTAACAAGCTTTCCGAGAACCAAAAGGTGTTGTTGGTCTTTTGGCTGTTCCTGTCAAGTGGTCACCACAGTAAACCATCTGATCCACACAACAACTTGGAGCAGTTTTACACCAGATGCCCTTGCATGGCAGGCGAGAAACCTTCTAATGAGCCACCAAATTTGTTCAAGTAAAAGTGTAATTACACATCTAAACAAATCCTCAAGTACATGTTTAAAATTTTTAATTCTTCACTACAGTTAAAGTAGTATAAACTGTTATCTTTACATAACCCATGAGAACCCACGGTGACACAGGTGTCACAAACCATTTACATGTTCTTTAAAGTCCCTATTCAGCTTTACCCTTGACGTGACTCTTGATGTCCCTATATGACATCTAATGCACATCCTGGTGCAGTCATGTGACAATCTGTGAACAGTCGTGTGTCTGGTTAGCACATGTGCCAGAACTGGCTCATTAAAAAAAAAAAAAAAGTATTTTATTACCAACAGTAAAAAAAAAAAAAATTCATCCTATTTAACAATTCTAATTATTTAATAACATCAGCAGTTCTGACTGCATTTCTTGAACAAATTGATTGATATAAAACAAATGTAGAAAATATCGCTGTGACATACTGTATGTCACATGGGGCTTTTAACCCTAAAATTGTTAGTGAAAATGCCACGTGAGCATCTTTCAAAATGCGTTCCATGTGGTCTATTTGGCCTGCGCTATTTCTAGCATCATTTCCCTTTAAGAAGAAATGGGTCTTGGGTAAAGTATCTACAAGAGACGTCTACAATAGAAACAAGATCTCTTCAGAACACACATTAATTGTAAGTACTTAAGGTTGATGAGCGCCTCTTTCACCAATAATCAATTATTAGAAAATAACAACAGATTTATTCTTTGTCTCTGAAATGTTAGCATCTAATGCAAATTTGTCAAAGGCTAATGGTTTACTGTAACAATATGATCTACCGTGATAAATACAAAATAGTTTCTAGCAGCAGATTAGGTCTCATTCTTAGTCTTACAAATCTGTTAATTTGATTTGATTTGTAGCTGTTGTCAGACACTAAAAAATATTTGGCTTATGACTTCACAAATATATAATTAGTAAAAATAGTGGAATGAAGCGATTACAGTGGTCCCTCGGCATATGAATTTAATCCGTTCCAGAGACAAGTTTCATATTGCGAAATGCATTTTCCCATAGGAAATTATGTGAATGCAGATAACCCGTTCCAGCCACACAAAAATATTACCAATATTACCAATTTCCAACAATAAAATCATATTTTTTTTCATATAAAACAATAAAACATTTAGAAAACACATGTAAATGAAGTAAAATATGAAATAAATAGACATTAAACCTCACTTAACCTTAATTTATTATTCCTCTCGGCACAGGCTGCTTTAAAAATGTAACTGAAATTTGCTCCGTTTTCCGCCACTGTCCTCGAAAACATTCTTGGGACTCATGGTGATATGTCTTAACTAAATCTAAAAAAAACAAACAAACAAGTAAACTAACTTGACTTTCCACAGATCACAAATGAGCGCCGTGTTGTTCTGTTCAAAGTTAACGTGAGCTAGGCTGAATCCCAAATCCCTTTCTATCTCCTGATCAAGGGCAATACTTGGTGTATGGAACAAGGGATTGTACTCCATATACAGTATAGTGCACTGGCTGTCCATTTAATGTTACTTTGATTCAACCCTAGAACAGTTAGTTAGCTGAAGCTATTCTAAAGCAGAATAAATGGAGACATAAAGAGAAACTTCAAAGATTTACAGGACTGTCCAACACGTCCATGGTTTGTTCTCCTCAACTTTTGGCTACATAGTACGAGTACCGTAAGAATTTAAAACTACTTTTAACCAAAATAAACGTTTGAAGCACTTTATCAGTATGATCAAATTTATTCCCGAAGAAGAAAATTATCAGTGATTTTGCTTGTTTAAATGACCAGCTTTACATAACAAAGTGACTAACTTCACTAACGCAGTATTAAAAATAGTAACAAAGCAATCACATTACCATAAGCACAACCCTAGCCTATATTTATATAGTGATGCTGGGCAGATTTTTGTGTGCTCCTCTTCAATTAGATTTCTCACTGGTCACAATTCCATTTGGCTTCCAAACTGAGGAATTTCATTAGCGTGACACATAACGGCTACGTAAAGCCACTGAATACACACCACCCAGCTGTCCGTGCGCTCCCCACTGGGCACTGGCATGGACAAAACTCATTTGGCTCCGGCTCCTGTGAATCAAACACAGTATGCATGGAGAGAGGTTTTCATTTTTTCACAGTCAAGTGCATTTGGCAGCCAATTACTTCCCAAACAACACCTTTCGTAGTATATTTTTTGCTGCGCCACTATCTTTTTTTTCTAAAAAACAAAACCAAGTCTCACCTCAAGGTCCTTGGGGCTCAATTAAATACCTGTCTCATTTCTTTTGTATCAATTGGTGACTACCTAGAGTCTCGGCAGAGCATGAAGATGTTTTTGCTCACCTCTTTTAAGAGAACGCCGGCAGGCTGATTCCATTTATTTTTTTCTCTTTCTGCATAAACTGGACCATCAGCACTTTTCGATTCTTTAGATTAAACTGTTGGTATTAATCAGCATTGTTTAATGTGCTATGTAGCTGAAACAAGACAATTAATGAAAATAAAAAACATGTTCATGGGTTAAAAAAACCCTCACTCCCATTACTAATTAAATAAACTACTTATTGATAATCTAGATGAGTTGGTTAAGTTAGTTTAGCCCTGGTGATATTGTCTTGATGTTCAGTATAGACAATGAATTTGAATTCAATTTATATGACATAGCATTGTTGTAAGTCAGGTATTACGCGACCATTCTCGCATAACAATTGTTGGCAAAATGACCAAATGAGCATATGCAGGAGCAAGACCCTACGTGGTACAACCGTGTCCTCGTGTGCTTGGCCCTGTGTTTGGCGTCTGTTCTGCTTCATTCAGTAAGTAATGCTAATGCCCAGACACTGGCTAGTCTTCACTGCAGGCCAAAATAGGATTTAGCGTGACATGGATTCATGCCCTCTTCTTAACAACAAAGGGATCCATGGCTACTCGACTTTCTTTTGGCAATTGTAAGCGGTGCAATCTGATCTGTTGTAGAATTTTCAGGAATTATAACAACACACCATAATTTTGTTGGATTTTTAAATGAATGGAAAGCTATCATTATCAAAGCCTACTGTAACCCCGCTGGGTGTCGGTGCAATTTCTCATATCAACTTCTCTCCCGGTCAATTTACCAAATCTCATAGTGCAACACAGTTGGATATAATCATTGGCAGCACATCACATTATACAGTATTTCCTCAAATTCTCTTTTCTAACCTAGACCACATTGAAACACTATATCTTTACATGGAAAAGGCAGTGACAGACACATCACTCCAGTTGGTTTGTGTTCCCACGTGCAGTTCATGTATCATGCTGCAAAATAAAGACAATTTTAAATAAACCACTAAAAAGTGTCCAGCCTTATGTCAAGAATAAATCACTCTTAGGTATGGTGTTAGAGAAAAATAATCAGTTTCAGGGTGGTGTGATCTGGCCCCATGAATCTTAGGGCACCCTGGATATGGTGCCAATCCATCACAGGGCACACACATACTCACACTCACAAACTCATTCACACACCATGGGCAATTTGGGAACGCCATTTAACCTAATCTGCATATCTTTGGACTGTGGGAAGAAACCGGAGTACTCAGATGAAACCCACCAAGCATGGGGAGAACATGCACACAGAGGCGGGACTCGAACCTGGCTGGTAATCAAACCAGCACCCCGGCGGTGCAAGGTGACAGTGCTAACCACTACACCACTGTGCCGCTCTTACATTGATGTATAGTCAATAATTAGTTATAGTGATAGTGTGGAATATACATGAAACCAGTATTTATCACTTACAGTATGTTCTAGCCACCATGCTCTTACAAGCCTTTTTCTCATTCTGTTTTGAATTTACTGGATGTGCATTTGTTTCTATTCTAGTCCTGTTTCCACCTGTTTTGTCATTGGGATATTACTCAACTGTGTCTGTGTTAAACTTTTAATTACAGTAGCTTGTCTATGGGTGGCATGGTGGTGTAGTGGTTAGAACTGTCGCCTTGCACCTCCAGGGTCTGGGATCGATTCCTGGCCGGGGTTAATTACCGTCTCTGCGTGCATTGTGTTTGCACGTTCTTCCTGTGCTTTGGGGTTTGCTCCGTGTACTCAGTTTCCTTCCATAGTCCAAAGACCTGCGGATTAGGCTAATTGGCATTGCCAAATTGCATGTAGTGTGCCTGTGATGGATTGGCAACCTGGCCAGGGTGTACCCCACCTTGTATCCCACCCAAGTTTCCTGTGATAGCCCCTGGCCTAATGAACACCTTCTTTCTGACCAATAAAATTCAAGTGTTCTGATATGAATCTATTATTATTATTATTATTATTATTATTATTATTATTGTATCACCACCTGAGCATGAATAGCAGCAGATTTGCCATAGTTTGTATGTAAAAACCAGCTAAATGGATTTTTCAGGCTTGTTTGAGTTTCATTAAAAAGGTTAATATCATTTTCACGTTCCTTTTCAACAAGCTTTATGAAATAATATTTGCCCTGATATTTGAGAAATGTGGTGACATTTTGTTTCATAAACTCAGACAATGAGACATGAGAAATGCTACAGAGACCAGACTAGGGATTAGAGACAGCAGTGATAAAAAAATACTGGGCCAGGGTAGAAAAATAGGTTCAGATATCACAGATAGATTCATGCTGGAATTTAATTTTACAATGTGACGATACTGTATATGCCCCATTTCCATTGCTCGGTCATTGGACAACGTATGAATCCCTGAAGTGTAAAAAGTAATAATGTGAGGGCATTTAAATAATTGAAACAGACTCGACAAGCCGCGAGGGAATTTGATGTAACCCCATCAAACTTGTGTTTTATGGCCTGCTGCAAGTACGCAGTTTAACAATATGCTCAAAAGGAATTATCCCTTAGTCCCACCTGGGGAATTATGAATTTCAAAAATTACATTTACACGTATGGCATTTGACAGAAGCCTTTATCCACAATTACTTACATGCAAAAGTGCACTGTAAATACATCCTAATACTAAGCCTACACATTTTCATTAGTGTACATTTAGGCATTTGGCAGACGCTCGTATCCAGTTTAACTATCTCATTATACATCTGAGCAGTTTAGGGTTATGGGCCTTGCTCAAGGATCCAAGAGGGACTGTTGCGGTTGTGGGATTTGAACCTGGGATCTTCCAAATCATAGTCCAATTCCTTAACCACTGAACTACCCCTGACCCAACAGTGTACTTACTAGACACTTATATAGACTTATATAGACAGCTTCATTCCCTCATTTCGAAGTTGTGCACACAGTCTAAGCAACTTTTGCATGCATGTTTTTTGAGTTTGCTTGCTTGTTTTACTAAATTGTGCAAACAATTATATGATGTGAAAATAAGATCTAATCATGCCGTGGCTCATTTCCTGGTTATCATTTTCTTTTCACCAGCCACAATCTGTTGTACATTAACAACAAAATGGCGAAGCAGAAAATCCCAATTTGTGTCATAAAATAAATTCAGCCCAAATGTACATTCCTATTAGACCCCCCAGTTGATGCTACAGGAGAAAGATTTTGCCAAGAGTACAGCTCAGGAATAATAAAGTTCAAGTCAGGATAAGAATACACTCATTACCACCTTGTTGACTGGTGGGTTTAAGTAATCACTTTCCCATGTGGTGTCTGCACTCCGCCTTGCATCTAAAGTGAGTAGAATGCAGGAACGGCAGATCATTTAACCACAATCAAAATTGCTCACAGAAGCTGCGCTAGTTCTTAACCAGAGGCGATGGAAACGGGTCTGATGTTGAGCTCTTCATCAAGGTGGGACTTCAAAAAGCAAACCGTTGCTGCGGTTGAAATGAGGCAAACAGATTATGTGACTCTACCAACACTCACATTTACAGGGGTATTAGAGGTATGTCATGTAGGTCCAGGGGGTCCATGAATGTACGACTTTTTAGTCTCCCTCAGTCGGAGGCCTTGAGAGAGCTGATTGACCGAGCTCTCCCAGCGAGTTGGGATGAGAGGTACTTAGTGCTCTCACATTAATTACGACTCTACAGCCAATCTAGGGCGTCTGTGAGCTCACGCAAGTGGGAGGAGCGGATAGCGCTGTCCTCCGAGTGTGTTACGCCGACTGAGTGGTAGTAGTAGCTTAATGTGGGAGCGCCCTAGTGATGGGGAGGAATTGGACTAAGGGAGAAAATCGGGGAGAAAAAAAGACATGGATGAGAAAGTTTGGTATGGACTGGCCTCTTCTGACCTCAACCCGATAGAACACCTATTGGATGAATTAGAGCGGAGACCGCAAGCCAGGCCTTCTCGTCCAACATCAGTGTCTGACCTCACAAATGTGCTTCTGGAAGAATGGTCAAAAAATTCTGTAAACACACTCCTAAGCTTTGTGGAAAGCCTTCACAGAAGAGTTGAAGCTGTTATAGCTGCAAAGGGGGTGGTGCCAACATCATATTAAACCCTATGGATTAAGAACTGGATGTTACTCAAGTTTATATGCATGTGAAGGTGGGCAAGTGAATACTTTTGGCAATATAGTATAGATAGATAGATAGATAGATAGATAGATAGATAGATAGATAGATAGATAGATAGATAGATACTGTAGATATGGAAATTTCAGATATGGATAGTAACACTACAGGCTTATAGTTGCAACTGCAAAGGAAAACCACATAGTACATAGTGCAAAATATAATCAACTGATGATGAATGTTGATTGGATAGAAATGCAACTTAAGTAACAGTAATTAAAAGGTGACAGCAGTGCAACAAGTGAGTGGTGCAAGACTGAGGAAATGAAGGTCAATGCAGATTATGATACCTGATGAGTAGATAATATAATTGGGAACATTGTGTCTGTTATGAAGCTACAGTATATGTTTAATAGTGTAATATTGTCCCTGCTGTTCTTAAAATTAAATCTGTCTTGTGATCATAATGAGGTCCTTGGCCATGCTTTAATTCTGGAAGGAGTTACGGGATGCAGAAAAGCTTGAGAACACCTGAAGGGTAGAAGGGGTTTTCTCCAAAGCAATATAAAGGGACATGAAAGAAAAAAAATTATCCCTCAAAATATGTAGATGAAAAAAATAAAATATTGTGAGATCTCACACAGCCCAGAGCGGATCATCTACCTCCATGGCTTTTAAACTGCGCTGAAAATCATGATTTAAGAAAGCCTTCATGATCTAGGTTCCTAACCAATAACAGCTCACACTAGCTTGCTAGCTAAAAGTTCTTGCAACCGTTCATATATTCATTCAACTTCTATACGATTTATTCTGTGTATAGGGTTGCATGGGCCTCAGATCACCCTGGAGCCTTAATGGCATGTGGCAGGGTACACCGTGGATGGGGTACCAATCCATTGCAGGGCACACACACACAAATGGGCAATTTGGGAACACTGTGGGAGGAAACCGGAGTACCAAGCATGGGGAGATCATGCAAACTCCATGTACACACACCCCGAGGAGGGAATCGAACCCAACCCCTAGAGGTGCAAGGTGAAAGCGTCAACCACTAAGCCACCCTGGATACTCTCACCCATCTTGAGGAAAAGATGTGTTTGGTCTTCTACGTATGTATTGTTTCTCCAGTTATATCTCTCATATTTTCCTCTTCCAATGTCCCTTAAGTGGTTCAGCAGTTTTCTTTGACTTGTAGTAAATTTCTTTCAAATACAGCATAATCGCTATAATATCAGTTTTCACCATATGGATATACCCTTGACACAGAAAGACAAGCATTCCAACACCATTTTTCTTGAAACATGAAACATCACTTGCGTCAAGCATAACTATATTTCTTTGCAATTTTCAGTGTCTCATCTGTAGGCATTTATTTGGTCCTATATGTACCGTTCTATACTGTACATGCGTGCTGTAGTCTACATGCTCACATCGAACTGGAAAACATTCTGAAGGCTTTGTTTTTCAATAGCTGGCCACATTCTCTGTCTCATGTAATAAGCAGCCATATGTCTGCCTCCAGAGGAGGGCTCTTGTAATAAATGTATCTTAAGGATGCCCAGGCAGCCGGGGTGATTGTGGGGGGACAATCACCCAGTCAACAACCTTTTATTTCTTCTACATGAATGATGGAGAGAAAGACAGGGAGCGCGGTGGCAGCGTATAAGCAGAGGATGATATTTCTGGGCTCAGTGATTTACTACCATTCCCCCTTCAGTGTGTAGAAATGCTGTTGCAGTGCAGGTGACTGTTTAGCAGAGGAGAAAATGATTGCACTTTCTCTCTTTCTCTCCCTGGGTTATTAGAGACAGGACGCTTGGAAGACACATGACTATCCGTCTATCCATCCGAACTGTATTACATGTCATAGAGCCTGTGTTGATGGCCGAAGGCATCATCTTATCTTCGATTATGCTCTAGTGTTCTAGGGGTCCAAGCACTGATTGGAGTGCTGGGTTACAAGGAAAATCTCTCACTATGAGGATTTCAAGCGACGACTGCTCTAAAGAAGCGTATTTATTTAAGACATATTGTATGAGACACTTTCACTTGGCAGAAGCTTTAGGATAGTGGTGTCTCAGTCTCTTAAGTCACAGTCGGACGTCGGTCTTATTAGAGGCACCCCAGGTTAACTTTTTATGGCAGTTTGGAAGTTTGACTCAGTCTCCGAATTAACATAATCAACAACAGTTGTATTTTCGTAACCTCGATAGCACATAAAGCTCACATTAATTTTCAACAAGCACCACATGGAAGTGTATAAAATGTCTCCATGGCATTTTTCCCTTAAAAAAAAAAGAAAGAAAGAACTTTTTTCACAGTGTTTGCAAGAATACGTACATGCTGGGGTGTGCTTTTATTGGTTGATCTTACACCTTGAGTCTGGAACACTGTGGTCTTTGTTTTGAATCCTACCCAGTGGTACACACATCAGAGGTTACGGGTGGAAACGAAAACAAGAGGACCACCATGCCCATTCATTCCTCATGATACTCCTTCAGCATTTTAATGCACTGGCTCTTTTCAGTAATGGACTTTGCAGGCGTCTAGAGCTTAGACCCACAATGGGATTGTGAGTCTGCTGTGCACGTCAGTCACACACGAAACAAATCATGCAAGCTTAAGCCTTTTAGTCATTCTTCATGCTTTAGAGAAAATATTAAGATGGATGGAGGACAAGGAACAGATATGACAGACTTTAGAGCGTGAGACCGGTATAAGTCTTAATGCATTCAAATTAAAATAAAAGTTCCAGAGTTTAACGACTCCAAATCCTCAAAGCAATTCCACACCATAAGAGCAGATATTTATTTTGGATTTTAGTATAATATATCCATGGAGCGGCCTGTAAACCAGCTCAGCAGTTTGTTTGTCAGGTCTTATTGTTAATGGAAAATCTTAGATCTGGTCAAGTAGACTGCTGACAAGTGCTAAGGAAAAAGTGAGAGCCGGAGGCATTAATGTCAACTGTGCTCAATCAACCTTAATTCCTGTTGCCAGGCTATCATTTACTCTGCTTTCCCAGTATTATTTATAGGCTCCTAGTCGTGACAGTACTTTAGTTCTTATCAGAGATACTTTCTTTAATTTCTAAGACTCCTTCGGTGGGTTCAGGCTCCCATTTTTCACTCTACAGGTAACCACAAAAAAAAAAATGACCTAGTACTGTTGCTTGTCTTTGATTTCAGTGTAATGCATAGCAATAACTGATGAATAACTGTATAGTACAGTGGTGCAGTGTGCTGTACAGTATTGCATCTCATTGCTCAAGGATCCCACAGTTTGGTCCTGAGCTCAGCGGAATTTGTAATGCTTTCCTATGTCTGCATGTGGGTTTCAACTCTACATCACAAACACATGTTCCGGGATTAGCCGGGCCAAATTGCATCCAGGTGGTAACGTACAGCATGTGTTTATAGTAGATTGAAGTCTCATCCAGGGTGGATTTCCACTTCAGGCCCAGTGGTCATGGGATCTTCTCCGGATCCACCACGACACTGATCAAAAAACTAATATTTATTGAAGATGTAGAACAAAACAAAATATTAAATAGTATGCACACTAATAGCTGTACTGTAAAACATGAGCGGTTCATTGTGTCTATTCAGCATAAATACAGTACTAGATCATCTTTTTTAGGTCTTTATGGTAACTTGGAATAAAAATATTGTTTGAATGTTATTTAAATATTTTCATCTAATTTCATGGTCAGATGTACAGTACATTTATGAATTGAGCTTTTGCAACGATACGGATTTTAGAGAAGGATAGCTGATTTAAATTGAATTTGATGATGTGAGCTGGAGCACAGTCACAGAAATCTGTCCGGTTTAATTCCTGTTTTCGCTGCCACAGAGATCTGTGCAAATTGGCAGTTATTGAGGTGACAGGGACAGGCCTTGGGCTGTAACCCAGTTGGACTGAGTGTGTTATACTTTTGGGCTAAAATTGAGGAGTTTCCTTCCCTTTTAAGCAAACCTCAGCTTTAGAAACTAAACACTCTTAAATTAAAGAGGTGCTCTATGAGTGTGGCATTTCGAAGGGCAAATATCCTGTCCTGTGCCACGGTGATGTCATGAAATAACAAGTTGGTCATGGTAAGAAAACGTTTTCGGCTTACACGTGCACCGAGAGATCCATCGACATCGGGACACAAATATATCCAGTTTTGTTAGTCTGTTATGACTAGTCCACAGGGGTAATGGATATGAAATGGAATTGCATTTGTTTGGGTGCGTTGTTGTTTTCGTGCCCTTGAGAGTACTTTAGTTGAAAGCGGCTTGCTCTGGTAAGTGTGCATCTCAGATTATACTGATTTCTGGGTGCCAGCACTTTTGTGTTCCTTCCATAAAATGTTTTCACCTTCATGAAAGAAACACCTTTACAGCAACTCAGCCTCACAAGAAGTGAAGGTTCTCATCTTACACAAAAGATCCACCATCTGAACCGATGTCCTCCATCGAGGCAAGCGCAAAAGTAATAACACGTTGCCTTGGCAACCATGCTAGGTGCTATATCGCACTGTAATTGCATTAGCAGCAACATCATATTTTCTAAGATTGAATAACTGACCGATAGTTTTCTGCAATAAATTTTCATTTGCGCTTTCCCCCCAGAGTTGGGTTATATACGTATATATATA
>JAQMYL010000014.1:18141049-18166327 GCA_030014365.1 Clarias pachynema | reverse complement strand
TATATATATCCTCCTACTGTATAGGACGTATAAAATGATTTTCAACTGGATTTTCTTCCTGTACCATAGAGAACACTGAATTGTACACATTCTTTAAAATATCCTTCATGCTTAGGTTACGTTACCTCAATGCAAGATATGAGCATTTATATTCATTACCCATGTCTGTATGGTTGTATTTGCCAGATTCTTGATTCTGATTGATCTATATTCAGGCACTTCCTCCTGATTTTATCATCTGCACTCTTTCCTTAATAACACCTCCTAGACTTCTTAAGCTGACAAACTGTGCTTCTAAACTGCCCCTTTTTAGTTATTTATTCACCGGCATTAACTTTTTCTACCTGTCCTGTTTTGCCAGGGGGTTTGAGCAACAATCCCTTAAAACTTGAATTTAGTTTAATGGATTGTTACCCCTTATGCAGAGAAAATATATTTATCTATATATTAACCATCAATATATTAAATGATTTAGTGTTTTGATCTACTGGTAAATTGAAAAGATTTTTATAAATATTCCTCAATGCTACACTAACTGACACTAACTAATACTTAACAGAAAAAAAGATATTTGTATTCAAAAAGAAATTCACTATATTGAATTATACAGAATAATTTATTGTATTAATATATCACAATATGTTGAAAAATACATAAGGAATTGCTGCTTTTCATATATTGAGAAATATATTAAAATATATTCAAATGTATATCTAAATTTATATAATTTTATATTCAACAATATACTTCATAATATATTGAATTTGATTGAATATATCTATTTCTTTATATATTGTTTTTTTTTTTTTTTTTACAATATGCATATATGTTAATGTAGTTCGGAAAAAATGCACTTCATAGGCATTAATCAGAGCACACCGACAAAGTAAAAGTGTGTGTATAATTCTTAAACATGCCGAAGTTTCAATAATGTTTCAATAGAACAATTATAAGTTTAAGTATAATGGTTTTTGTATTTATTGCAATATATATATCCATACATGGTCCATTCATATATTGCAAAATATTAATAAAGATAATCACTAGTTTCCTATATATGGAACAGTATTGCATTACATTTTACAATATATTGCCATATATTTTTTCCCGTAAGGAACATTACCAGAAATAGATGAATATGAATATACACCCCTCATGGAACAACATTCCATTTGCTGTGTCCAGTGAAAATCCGAATGCTTGAAAGTGTTCATTGCACATCCAGATCACACCCACCTTAGGGAAATTTATCACCAATCCAGATATCTTGAGGAGGTGGGGGGAAACCTGAGAACCCAATGGACACCCATCATATGGTAGAGCAAGTCATCATTCAAGATCGAACCAGGGACTCTGGAGCTGTGATGCAAGAGCGCAACAAATTTGCAAAGCAACTGTACATCTATTTGTAGTAAAAATCGAATACGCCTAGTTAACATTACAGTCATTGAGTGACTTTACAATTTTTTTTTTTTTTTTTTTTACATCAGACTCAGTAGGGGTTATGATCTGAAAGGGTGATTTCATTCATTTCATAAAGATTATATTGTGTAATCTATGGCAAATTCTTTTCTGATCTGGCCAATGTGAGCTCTTTGTTCTGTTCAAACTGTGTTCGACGTTTTGGCACAATGAACTCCTGCGGTTTTCAGCAGATGGCTATATATTATAACATGCAGCAGGGACTATACCTGCTATAAATTGTGACACTTCTCAGACAAGGCTGCAACCTTTCGCTGGCTTTTCCTAGTCATCCGGGACGGAGTGAACCGGCCAGAAAGTGGTGGGAACTGAAGGTAGATTATGGGAAATCTTTGAAAAATCTCAAAAGATATATGTAGATATATTTGATTTATATGGATAGGCGGTACTGTGTAGGGAATAACTTATCATGAAAAACAGGCAGTGTTATTTGTAATCATGTATTAAGCTATAGCAAGATAGAACTAGCGATGCATGTGTCACCTGGAATAGACATTTGCGTTTGTGTATTTAAATGCATTCAGGATTAAAGCAATCGCCTCAAGGAGTACATTAACGTCGACTCCCTATTACTGTACCAAAGTCACATCTGTAATACGATTCACTTCCCTTTTTTTCCTTCACTAAACAAACACAGAAGCAGCAGAACTGGAAAGTAAAAGAAATGAATATATGATGACAGCGTGTGTTGCATCCCATGAGAGCTATACAAAGAGAAAGCTGTTCTGTTCTCATCTTTTTTTTTTTCCCCTTTTGATATGTTTTATAAAGGGTCCTTTTTTGAGCTGCTGCCAACAAGGAGTAACAAAGTAGCAAAGGAATTTTTTTTTTCTCGAATTCATATTTAAGCCAGGAGCTTAATGAAGAGATCCTGTTTTTTTTTTTTCATCCTAAGAATTGAAGTGAAGGCAAGGTTAAGGAAATTTGAGATTAATGACTCAAAGTGTTGCTAAGCAGCAGAAGCCCTGTGGATGCAGTGTTAGACCTCGGTGAACTTTTTTCACTATGTACAATGGAAAAAGGAAGGAGTATGATTCAGCAGGTCTGGTTCTGGCAGGAATCGCGGATAAAAAGTCATATGGGTCGGTAAAAGTCTTTATTGGCAAAATGCAACCTCTGGTGTGGTGAAAGCCACTTTTGCAGAGCTTGAACATTTTTTATGAATTATGCTTATTATTATTATTTTTTTTAATTTCTGAATATTTTACAAAACATTTATTTCTTTAATATCTTCATTAAAGGTGTGTTAGTCAATTTTAACCAATATTGCATCGTTAACAGTTAGATAGGTAACGTACAACGATGCTGGAATTATTCTTTTTTTCAAACCCCATTCCCAGCCTGTGCGACACTGCACACCCACAGGATGTGCACTGGTTAGTGTTGTTCAGCTCAATGGAATTTAGCATTACCGGAGGTTTTGCCCACCATGCCATTCAGCTGCATGATGGCTAAGTTATACCACTACCAACATCCTGCCCTTTTTTTCCTTTGTAATGAGCTGTTCAGCAGACCATCACTAGCAGTGATGTTAGTAGTTAGCTTTGTTAGCTGCATAGGGAGTTTGATGTAGTTACATACTGTAGCATGTCAAAAATTTCATCCGAAGCATTACCTTAACTGGCTCTCTGTGATCAAATGGTATCATCTTTGTTATATGAATCAGCCATTTTCACATTTCAATGTTTTATCCATATTGCATCCAAATAAATGTACATTAGACATTTCTAAATTAACTACTGTATATTTAATTTTTCCTCTTTTTATGGTCATCTGTCAATCCCCATCCATCCATCCCCAGCCGGTTCTCCTCTATCGTGTGTCAGCAACTAAATTCAGAGCATAATAGATAACGTGCTTCCTCTGAGACATGCTAAACGTGCGCAACGTACCGATCATCTCTTTTTAAACTCCTGCAGCACACCTGGCAGAAGGGGCTATCGGCCATCGTCCACATATAGAATGTGTCTCATTTCAGCGCCATCATCTGAAGGACTTTATAGGCTTGTAGACTTCACGGTCTAGGCAAAATGAGATGGTCTGCACTGTAAAGGATTTCCTGTTCGCTTCGCCAACTGTTAACATCACATCAATGTAATATGAAATATAAATTATCTGTAAAATCACAATGATCATTGTTTAAGAAAAAGGTTGGGCATAAGTCTGATACTGGCAGCTGACCTGCTGTTGGTTAACACCACTTAACAACATAAAAAAATTTTTTCATGTAAATCCCCTTGTTTTACTATAGAATATTTAAAATTTTTATAATATAGTTATATATACTGTATATCCACTATCGCCTCTTCCGGTCTTTTCCCCAGCTCTTGGGATAGTTTGGGATACAAAGGCTGCACCATTGCATCCTTTATTTTCAGGGGAAAGAGGGCCGCATTTTGCATCATATTCTACTGTGCAGTAGATCTCACTCACTCACTCATCGTCTATACCGCTTAATCCTGTATACAGGATCGCCTATCCCAGGAGACTTAGGACACGAGGCGGGGTACAACCTGGACGGGGTGCCAATCCATCTCAGGGCACACGCACACACATACACACACTCATTCACACATTACGGGCAATTTAGGAACACCAATTAGCCTAATCTGCATATCTTTGGACTGTTGGAAGAAACCGGAGTACCAGGAGGAAACCCACCAAGCACGGGGAGAACATGCAAACTCCATGCACACAGAGGCGGGAATCGAACCCGGTCCTTGGAGGTGCAAGGTGACAGTGCTATACTGTAGATCTTTTCCATGTCATTTGTAATAGTTGAAAATAACCAAACGATTTAGGAAAAGTAACATGCTAGTAAGTGAAATGGCCAGAATAATGCAAGAACACATTCATGATGGATATGTCTAATGATAGTCTAAGACTGCATTGCAATATACGTAATTATGCAAGGCCTACTTGTCTTTTTCCACTGATGTTTTTGCTCTTTAAACATCGCTGAAAATATATGCATTTGCACAAATGGACATTTACATGCTTTACTCATTTTCTCTTCCACATACAGTACAGTACATGATACTGTAGAAGCATGTACTCTAGATGTGTAACGGACAAAACAATGGCAGACTGCACTGCGAAATTATTGCATATGAAGACCATGAGGCTGGACTGACTTTTTTTTTTTAAAGAAACATATGTGGGCTATAAAAAAATAAAGAACAGACCTAACAATCCAGGAATCTCAAACTGTTTAGTTTATTGTAAGGGAACGTATCAGGACTTCTATGTCCACCACCTGGTTTTGTAAGAGGGGGGAAAAAAAGAGCAGGTATGTGCATAGGGGAAAAGCGAACGTAACAGCATTTTGCTGAAGGTTTTACTCATCATTCTGGAGTGCAGAAATCCTTACTAATGCAAGATTAGAAGTGTAAGCCATCACTGTTGGTGCATTGGGAATTTTTTTTTTTAGCGATTTGCGGAGCATTACTGCTGGAAAATGTTCAGTCAGTAATTGCAGGTTGGAATTTCTCCGGAGAAAACGTAAGCACAAACAATAGCAGTGATTGGCACTTGAGGTGCCTGGAGCTGGTTCTATGTTCTGAGTGAGGACATGAAGAAAGGAAGGAGGGAGGACTATAAAATGGCTGCAGCGATGGCAAAAAAGGACAAGTGAAAGGCACAATGGGAACGGTGGACACCTGGTGCTGTTCAAGCACATCTCTGTTTGCAACAAACATTGTTAGCATTTTGATGACGGGCTACAAAAATGTACCGCTTCTACACAGTATGCATTTGTAAGGCAGCAAACCTGCGAGACAGTAGCCTTTAAATCGGGAATCTTTTAATCTTTTATTATTATATTCTTTAATATAATTTGTACATTCATACAGGCGCTCACACATCTAATCATTTATCATATGGCAGGTTATTCTTCTTGTGTGATTATATACACCCATCTTGGTGCTTTCTTTGAAAATGCCACAGCACATTGTGCATCTTGACCTCATCTTGCACCATCCACCTAATGGTGCATCCATTTTGTCCATCTGCTTTCCCATAATGAATGGTTAAGGCATCACTCACAGACTCTCGTGAAAGCACCTCATCAGATCTTCTGTGACGTGGTCTTCGTTTACCCCAGGGTCTCTCCTGCCCTCTCCTGTGACCCTTTTTTTGCCCTGCAGCTGTCTGTTTGTTTGAAGTTGCAGAACTACTCTCTCTCTCTCTCTCTCTCTCTCTCTCTCTCTCTCTCCACAGCTCAGCACTGACTTAGTTATTAGGAAAGCTGCTATCATAAAGCCCAGCACAACCGATTCCCTAATTGAAGGTTTTCTTCAATTGCAGCCATCTCCAGGGAAGGAATTTCTTTTTACGGCTTCTATGGTAATCACGAAACAAAGTGTTGGGGAGATGTATGATGAAGCCAAGCTGAGAAGAAAGGTCCTAAAGGTGCCTCAACCTCCACCGTATGACCTTTAATGACTGCCTGTTCTTTGACACTAATCCTGGAGGCTAAGGAATATCGGTCAGAAATGTTGCCTGTGCTCAGATAACAGTGAATGTTTGCTAGTAAAGCATCATGGAGGCACTGGCCTGCATTTTTCAATAGCCACCACAAACCACATTCTCGGGATCACGTCACTTGTTTTAAGTTTGTTTCCTGATTTGTGTGTATCAGTTTTCCATTTAAGCGTGCCTGCATCTGTTTTGTGTATTGCTACTTTATACAAGTTCTGATTAAGAGTTCTAGCTCGATCGTAATGTACAGCGGAACCTCGGCATACGAATACCCTTCCTTACGAATTTTCGCCTTAAAAATGTAAATTTTGCAACAAATTTGCATCTGCACACAAAGCATTTTGGCCAAACGAACCAACCAACCAAAACAAACGCCAGCTAAGTTGCGCGTACGTCCAGGACCAAATCAAAACTTTTTGCGTCTGTAGATTTTATTCGACATTTTATTTTATATTTTACTTAATTTACATGTCTTTTCTAAATGTTTTGATTGCAAAAATATGATTATAGTGTTGAAAATTTGTAATATTGGTAATATTTTTGGGTGCATTTCCATTATTTCTTCTGAGCAAATTCATACTGCAATAAGAATTTTCACCTTGAGAACTCACTTTCGGAATCAGTTAAATTCATATGCCGAGGTTTTGCTGTAAATGTATCTGATGTGATGACATGTACAGTTGGGATAACGTTGTTTTTGAAAGTTATGACAACTTTGAATTAAAATATAATGTTCCAAATACAACCTAAAAACAATGAAAGCTTTATTTAGAGCATTTATGCTGATTAACATCCATTCAAACAATTCTGACCAAACCCATGGTCCCTTAGGTTTTAACATGGTTTAGAATTCCAATTGAAGATTGGACAACGACAGCTTCCTGCACACAGCGCATGTATCTCATGTCATGCACCTCTTAGTGTTGTACCTCTGTTTCATTTTCTTTTTAAAATATTACAAAGAGATGGATTTTAGTTCACAAATGACAGTACTGTGATCTGGTGTTTGCCCAACATCAAAAGTGCTTCACATCTGGTTTCACACAACAGATCTCAGACATTAGACATTTTTTAAAACTCTTTTGTCTGGTTTTCAATGTAATATTTGGGTAAATTGCTGTTGTCCAGTAGTTTTTATAGCGCTTATTGTTATGTACTATATGTGCATTTAAGAGCTTTAACAGTGTGCTCCCTAATGAAACAGTGGTAACCATGTGCTCTCACTGCGGTGACCAGATGTTGAATCCTGCTCAGGCCTCAGGTTTGGTGCAATGTTGTTTTAAAGTCATTTTCACAGCATTTTTTTAAAGGACACCCATTGTGAAAATAATTCTGTTGCACTGTTTGCTGTGATATTAAGAAACAACATTGCATTAATGACAATAATGACAATGCTATTTTATAGAACAAAATGGGATGTAGAGAAGCAGAACATAAACTAGACAATAAATGAGGCTAGTTATAATTACGAGGCAGAGTCAAAGTGGAAATGGGATTAATGTTGGAAATGCCAATATTCCTCAATATGTTGGTATATTATTAAGAAATTACTCTGTAGAAATAAAATCATATTGTAATTATGCTGAAAAATTCATTGCCATGCTGAATATGAATTAAAAACTGAATCATTAGTCATTAGTCATTAGTAAGTCAGGTATTCTCCTTACATTATATCACATTGTGTTGTGTAAGTATTCGAAAATGTATATACTGATTGCAAATCAAAATTAGTTTTTTTATTTTCATTTAAAATTATATACTGATGACAAATCAAACTCTCCTGGGGCGCAAAAATGTAAAACAACACTCAACCTCCCGTGCAAAATTCTGTCATTAGGTACCTGATAAAATACATTTGAAATTGTCAAGCTATAGTAAGTGAGTGGAACGAAGACAACGCTGTTGGGAATATTAACATTTTCCATATGTGGGCAGGACATCATACGATCAAAACTACACTGTAATTACTCTTCCCATCAACCGCTAACCAAATTTCCATGGGTTTCACCATTCAGAGAAACATCAACATCGTGTCACAGCTTGAACTCGAATCTATTAGAACATTTCCACATTTCCGAAGTGGAGAGAACCGCAAGCGAGGGAACACACAGCACTGTTCGAACACATTAACATAAATGATATGGCCACCGTAAAGCTGTTGCTAGGCAACTGGGAAATATAGATGTGATTTCAGCTAGCTAAGACTTTTATATATATGTACAGGCATGTGGAAACAAGACATCATTGGGGAAATGTTGACTTATGAACATTCTGCAAACATGAAATTGTTAGCTTGGATTTTAACATTTTCTTTAAAAATTTATTGAAGCTTTAACATTAACATGAAAGTGCTTTTTGTTATGCCTTAAAAATCTAATGTTCCTTAATACTGAAAGTGTATTTACACAATATTTATTTATTTATTTTAGTAGTTTAGCTACAGCAGTTATTGATATTACAGTGCCTTGCGTAAGTATTCACCCCCTTGAACTTGCATATAGACCGTATACTGTAATGTTCCTTTCCTCTCCCCCCACCTTCCCTCCTCCCCAACTCAGTCACTGCCATCTGACAACTACCAACCAGGGAGAGTGAAGGTTGTCGCATTTCTCCAAGAAACAAGTAGCCAGGAATCTCATCTTTTCAAACCACTTAAAATCAAGCTAGTGATCAAATATGAGGTATATACGTTTGAGGCATAAATATGAGGCATGTACCCTGCCTAGGGTCTATACCACTTTATCCTGTTTACAGGTTTGCGGGCACCTGGAGCCTATCCCAGGGGACTTAGGGCATGAGGTGGGGTACATCCTGGACAGGGTGCCAATTCATCAGGACACACACCCACACTCACATGCTCATTCACACTTAATCTGCATGTCTTTGGACTGTGGGAGGAAACCGGAGTACCCGGAGGAAACCAATCAAGCACAGGGAGAACCTGCAAACTTCATGCACACAGACCCAAGGTGGGAATGAAACCGTGATCCCGTAGGTGCAAGGCGACAGTGCTAAACACTAAGACACCGTGCCGCCTATTCGAGGTCATGTTAGTTTAATTTACTTGGTAATTAAAATGAATGTCTTATCATGGATAAACGTTTGATGTACGTACACTATATGAGTAAAGGGTTTTTAAACCCTTTATTCGGTTGCTGATTAGTCCCACCATTTGTTCTTGTAAAAACCTCCACTCTTCTGGGAAGGCTTTTCATTAGATTTTGGAGTGTGAACATCCTAAGGGTGTTCAGGTCATAGGTTTATGCAGGACATTGGAGTTCCTTTATCCCCACCTCAGTTTGTGTTCAGGGGCTCTGTAATACTGGAACAAATTAGTTTCAGTAAAGAGAAATAAAATGCTACTGCATACAAAAAAAATCCCATAAAATCCAACATTTCTAATATTATTGGAAAGTTTTGGGGAAGAACCACTTATGGGTATGATGGTCATGTGTCCACATACTTTTGGTTTATATAGTACATTTATTACGAAGAAAGCACTAATTTAAGGAATGTTGATGTACAGAATGAGATCTTTTTCTGAAATACACAGACACTGACCTTGCCTGCTTGTAGGTTAAATTTATTGAGTTTCTGGCTCTGGGTGTAAATCTGATCTGGTGAGATCACATAGTAGAGTCTGAGCAAGACAAGCTGTCTGGAAGCAAACGGATTTATTGTGCAAATGACATGGAACATAGATATAATAAACTCGGCACACATCATGGACCTTCAGTTATTTTCTAATGCAGGCATTTGGATCTGATCAGGAAGAATGAATTTGCAAATGGAAATACGCTTTAGTCAAATTTCATAGGTTTCATAGACTCCGTGACCTTGACTTTACTGCACACCTGATTGCAGTAAAATAGCACATTTTATCATTTTGATGAGTTGACCTTGTCACGCTACAGTATTGCCAAGGTGAAGATTTTATTCAAAAAGGCTTTATCATTCCTTTTTCCCCCCGCAAGTACTATAATTTGCTTTTACACAATATTTTCAGCTAATATGCATTTCCGGATATTAAAATCAAACCAAAAGTATTTGCACCTGTTTATGAAGTAACCTAAAGCTAATTTAGAAGTAACCTAAAGCTAGAAGTTACAGTTAACATCCATTTATTGCCAAAAGGAAGGAGATCATTAGGGCCAAAATGAAATACGATGGTGATCGTTTATACTGCATAGTCTGTGCTTTGAAGTTCTCATTTATCTTCATGTTTCCGTCCATTTCCATGGATGAGTACACCTCTGATAAATTTCATGTCGTTAAACAGCTAACACTGCAGAAATGTATACCTGCTTCTTCAGTATATAATGTGAGCATGTGTGTGTGGAAGATGATACATGTAGGTCAAACATTATTATTATTATTATTATTATTATTATTAATACCTTACGTTACGTACGTTTTCTTCTATTAATAGTTACGTAAGTGTTTAAAGTCGCTCATCATTTTATGGCAGAGATGAAACTGCATAAACAATGGAATATGATAAACCTGCTCAAATTAATTTCAAAATTTGGAGAGGTGTCAAGAATTATTCACAGAACACCAACTGCTACCTAGCCAAACACTGCCAAGTTGCAGGTCTTCAGAGATAAGCTATATTTGCATGTGTGCTGTGTGTGCAAGCATGCTGGAATATGTGTGCATTTATGTGCGAATATGCACATTTTGTGTGTGTGTATATGTGTGTGTATATGTGTGTGTATATGTGTATATGTGTATGTGTATGTAGCAGAGCTGCCAGTCCTGGTTGGTGGTGTTGAGGCGTGACGTGTCCTCTATTTAACACCCTGCAGGATTACTGACACGAGGGATGGTGATGTGCAGATGAAAGGAAGTGGTGATAAGCAGCAGAACGAGAGGGGATGGGAGGGCAGGATGGTGGGAAAATGAGATGGATGGAGAGAGAGAGAGAGAGAGAGAGAGAGAGAGAGATTGGTTGGACGGCATACTGAAGTAGCTTTCCCAAGCAAGTAATTTTCAGAGGAGGGACGAGAAAATGTGACGGAAAGATGAAGACCCTTTTTATGACATGCTGCTATATTGAAAAATGACATTGAAAGAAATTGCAACAAGTTCCAGGCAAGGAAAAATGGGTTCATACATATGTTTTGTTCTTTTTAAATGCATATTTGCATTTACATTTATAGTGTTTGGTTGATACGCTTATCCTCAGTGAGCATGAAAGATCCCTCTACCCGTACAAATAGCACTAAAAAATATCAATCTCAAGCCACATACTATATATCTATATTTGCTTTAAAAAGCACACAACTTCTCCAGGTCATAATATTGTTTGAATAAAAGCAGCAGATACACCCATCAGCTTCCATCTCACACACGTCTCTCTGGAGATTTAGCTTTATCTGACTTCTTGGAAGACGGCAATCTGAAACACAGGTAGGAGGAGTGTGTAAAACTGTATATATATATATATATATATATTACACACATACAAATACTGTATATATATTACATATAATATATGAATTTTTTGGTCTGACTTTATATTATACACACTTTTCAGGGAAAAAAAACAAAAATATATTTTTAGGCTAAATTTAGTGTTATACATTATATATTAATATATCTGATAATATTATAGATATTATATTAATATAATATATATCATACAAATTTTCATTTCCTGAAGCATGTATACAATTTTTTAGCTGACTCTGTATACATCCATCCATCCATCATACTGTACACATGCACAAATACATACACACACACACACACACCCACACACCCACACACACACACCCACACACCCACACACACACACACACACACATACATACTGTATATATATATATATGTCTTCCTATGCTGCAGAACAAGCCCTAGGACAAGGACAAATTGTATCAGCAAATGATTGCAAGAAATGTGCTTCAGTTCGTGAAAAGCCAGTTATTTAATGCTACACCCTAAGCTACTAACCTAAAATAGTACTATACTGAAGCAATTTTATGTAATACATGATTTATGTCAAGTCTTCAAATTATGAGTAATAGAGGATCACAACAAAGCTTTAAGATAATTTGTTCTAATTAAAAAGTAAAGTCGATGGGTCAAACCTGCACATACAGTACTAAAATGATCAGCAATATTCAACCTAAATCATTAAATAGTCAAATACTCATTTTTTAAAAACACAACTAACAAACTATATACCTACAGTAACTAAGATAGATAGATAGATAGATAGATAGATAGATAGATAGATAGATAGATACTATATTGATCCCACATGCACAGGAAGTATCAGATGTTAGAAAATATTATCATAAACACGATGAAATGGCCAAAAATATGATGTTTTAACCCGGGTGAAAGATTGTTGTGTACTGTACATGCATGCAGACAGACGCAAATGTAGACAAAAATCACTTGTAATTATGAACATGAACAGTTATGACATGCAGATCCAATCTGACCCAAAACATCTGAATTTTACAATGTGGCCTGTAATGTAAACAGTTTTTTTAAAAAAAAAAAACTCAAAAAGAAAATTTAAAAAAAAAAAAAAAAAAAACATAGCTAGTGAGGAAACAAATGTATAACAGTTATAATTTAAGTGATAACAGGAACTTTGTTTTTTAAAAAAAGTTCCTGTTATCAATTACATTAGAACTATGACTTTCAGTTTTTATCATATTTGTCATATTTCTGCAACCACTTTCATTTCGAACAATAGATGCAATTTTGGCCAAAACCATTATTGAAAGTTTGCTCCAAAGGACGGCAAGCAGTTAGTCGTCTGTATTTGTTGGAGTCCAGATGTAGGAAAAAAAACAGATGCCATCGTTTAGCTGTTTTAGCAGCTGTTGCTAGCACTGCTACAGCATGAAATCCACTTGCACAGAGGCAAAAAACATGACTTTTGTCATCTGACTCATTCAGGTCACATGACTCCATATCGGATATGAATCTCATCTAGGACCACAAGCTAAAGTGACTCAGATCCGATCTGAAAAACATCAGACAGCCATGAAAAAATAATCTGTGTTACATATTTGTGTCACATTAGGGTCACTTCAGGCTGATAATGTGAATGTGAAATAAGAATGTGTCCTGAAAACCTTTCAGTGACAGAAAACTTTACCTGTGACTGTTACAAACTGCTGACACTGGAGACTCCTTCGCAAAACGTAGAAAACTTCACTGTATCAGCAAGTATGTTTTTTTTGCAAGTGTTTTTTGTAACACATTTATGTAAATGTTTCACCATAAAACTTCCTGTGTTAGCCGTCCATAAAGTTATGAAACCTGTCTGACCAATCAGAATCGAGCATTTAATAGCGCCATGGTATAAATTTTATATCAAGATGAGATGCAATGCTATATTTTAATTTTAACCATCATACGGTGATATGGTTGTATAGTTCTTTATAAATTCAAAAATACTGAAGTGGAATATTAACCCTGATCTAAAGTCTGTTCCATTGTATACCAGCGAACACAGGTTTGGGTGAAGGGAGTCGACTGTAGGTCAGCGAAAAAAGGAAACTCCTACCAAGCTCTCGACAGCAATAGGGGGTAATACCCTTGGCTAAGCTGCTCTGTCCCAGCAAAGAGCCCCGATCTGCTCTTTGTTCTGCGCCTGGCTGTTCCATTCATTCACGGAGCGATGCATCGCAGCGAGCAGACAAAGGGCATGGAGGGCATGACTCTCGCCAAAGACAGGGTGGGGAAAACAGATGCACAAAAGCCGCTTCCTCAATAAGACCATCCAGGAAATTGTCAACCCTGCTGAGAACTCAGCAACCTCAGCTTGTTCTTTAAATCCTTTAAGACTTGTTTTTTTTTTTTTTAATGGCAGGTGCGATACACTGTCAGCTCAGTGTACACAGGTAGTTTTTGAAATCAAAGTGATTTGCTGTGTACTTTGCCTTATTGGCGAGAGGATCACTTACATTGTAAAGCTTCTCTATGTCGCTTTTTACAAATGTTCCGTTCGGCACTGGCTGAAAACAAGCTTGCGGCCTGTAGACTCAAAGACGTAAACCTCTGGGACATCTTAATCTCGCCAGAAATACGCCCGACACTCGGCGTGGAGGCTTTACCTGTACAGCATTAATAAATAAACCAGTCTGCCTGTCTTTTCACCATTCCGGCAAAGAGATACGACGTTGTTTTCGACTCTGCCAGAGACAGCCTTGTATTCTCGGAGGGGTTATTCAAACAAATCTGCTTGTCTCAGTGTGGATGTGGTGGATAACTTGAAAACAATGACTGTGCGACTGTATTGAAAATGCCACAGTATACGCATATCCTTGTATGCATTTTAGAAAGACAAGGCTCTTGTCCTTGACTGCACTTGAAGTTACAAAGGGTGCCAGTCAACTTGCCTTGCGGGAGAATGGTGGAGTTTCAGGATATCAGGTTGTTATATAGTTATGGCATAATGACACAAGATAAGTGAGCGGAATCAAAAGAGACAGAAATGGTAGAGAAAGGTCCTTTAAACCTGATCATTGAAAAAGTTATGTAATATCAAGGCAAAACATCTGGATCAGTATCTTTGGAGTCAACTTTTCCATGATGCAGAAGTGCCACAGTGTAAACTTTCCCCAAAGCTATGTGGCAGCACCACAGTTGACTCATTTGTTGAACTCAAGGTCAGGTCTCTCAGATCCCCGAGGTCAGCCTTCCCTTGCATTCCTCCATCTCACTGCCGACATTTCACAGCTTTCATCAGATTAAGTGACGCTTTCCAGTCCCTAGGGCCAGGTTTTTGAGCAGGTGAAAAAACTAGGTCTCAAATTCCTCTCGGTTTCAATCGAAGGCGTCTTGTTCGGTCATCTTACCGTAATCAGATCCCACTGTTGTTGAACGCAGCTGTCACACAGATGAATTATTGCCCTTAAACCTGTCTAATCTATTGATAGGATTCCTAAAAACAGAGGGCTATACTTTGAAACAAGGGTCAGCGATGTCCCGGGATTGCTTGAAGCAACCGTGAAAAGCAGTTATTAAGAGTAACTGCTCACATTCTTTCTCGTTCCTCACAATAAAGTTCTCCTTCAACACTGCCATTGTTGCAAGCCGTTCGAGAGGAAATCATTTATTTGCCTTTGTGTGTTCAGCTCAGCCATGTTTGTTTTAAAAGTACTGCATCTATATCAAGGTGACGGGGAAAACGTTAAATCTTAACTTTACTAAAAATATACTGAGCATGATTAGAAATAAAGATGTGCATTACTTTACCCACAGGATTAAACTCATGAGTTCCTTAAATCACCATAATCCATTATTGGAGGTGTTCTTAGCAAACCTGGATCTCACTCTGTCCTCCCCGATGATCAAATGGAAAAGAATGAAAGATCATACAAAAGGCTGAAAAAAAAATAATGTGGTGTGTCTTGTACAGTGAAGCTTCATGTTCTCAGTGGTGCAGATCCACGCCGTAGCCATTAATCTGTGATATTTATGGGTCTCCATGCACCAGTTTCTCCAGTTCATGGTGCTTTAATAGAAACTGAGCTTTAATGAAAACATGGAAGCACCAAGGAGCAAGATAAAGCTCCCTAAGCCCGAGGAACGCAGGACTCGCAAGGTCACCAAGGTCACGCTAAAGTTCTAATCTCCTGTCACAGTCGGCAGAAATTTACAGGCTTTTTACGCACACATACACAGAGGTTGCTAACCTGTGTGTGGTCCAGGACATCATTCAGCCCTGTTTTGCCCTGCCTTAGCCATTAAACCTGGGTCTGCATCTTCCACATTTCCACTATCCTATGGATATATTTCACTTCTATTCAGTTCTGCTTACATCAGATTTCCACATAGATTCAGTAAAGATTGTTTTTTCATTAGTCTAAACCTAATAAAAATGTATTGCTTAGTTTATATTGGTCTAATAAAAAAGGGAATATAGGCAGGAAATAGCTCTTTGCTTCTGTATCTGGCTCTTGCTTTTTCAGTTTTTCTCATCCTTGTTTTTGTTTTATGAATGACGAATCTCCAAAAGAGTCCATTTTTACTTCTTTTGCAGACATTACACTTTAAACAGGCTATTAGTGTTAATATGTGAGAACATGATCCAACACCGGGGTAATAAATGTGGCAGGAAGTGAAGGTTTTTTGTAGCAAAACTGGCCAAATGACCTTTCTTGTGTTAACCCACTCGACTCTGGCTCCCTGCTGCATAATGAATGACCGCGAGGCTGAAAAGGGAAGAAGGGAGGTTGGAGAAATGCCAATATTACCTGGGAATTTATTTTTAATGAGGTAAACAGGTCTGCGCAGGTCACCGGGGTGCCTGCGAGATGAGGCCACGTCCCTCCAGTCCCCCGCTCTCTTATTGCAGTCTTGCGGCTCCTGACACTCGACTATGCCGTAGGCAGGAGCCACTTCCTCCTATAATTAGATCCCACTAGCGCTGACAGAAAGTGTCTTGCTACCCGTCGAGCCCTTGTGCTTTTCATTCAGTGGACTGCTACCAATTACAGGGAGGAAAAAGTACTGCCTGAACTCAACAACCTTTTTTTTCACTCTGAGACACATACCTGTAGATGGATCTTTGTTACAGCCAGTTCAATGTAGAAGAAAGCGGATGTAGTAATTGTTTTCGCTAAAGTGCATCAAGAATGGCCTGTTGCTTTGGGATCAAGCCTTTTGCTTTAAAAGCCACTACAAAAATGGTCACAGCAGCGTTGAAACAAAGCTCGCACCTGGTCTCGCTGTAAAAACCACATTATCTGTCGGTGCTCCTGTGAATAAACCTGGATCACACAAGTGGAAAACAAGGGGAGGTGGCGATTCAACGTTGTCATTTGGGAAATCAGGACTGCAGGATACGTCTTTCTCTGGATCCCTGAATCATGATGAACTGGGACACGTGTTTCTCCGAACACGGTTCGTCATAAAGGACGAAGGCAGAGAGAATGTGTTAGAGAAAGGTGAGAGGTAGAACAGATGGAAAGAGCTTCTGTGTGTTCTTATGAGGGCAGGGGACTTGTCTACCTCCCCTGAAGATGTATACTCAGGCACACACACAAACACACACAGAATAACAACCAGTCATTCTTGCAGGTGGTCTACATACTGTGGGTGGGAATACAGTCGAGTTCTCCTTTTGGTGCGAGTTTGGCCATCGACAGGAGACATGGCTTATTACGAGAGTGTGATACTGTATGTGTGGGTTGAAACTATAATCGATGATGAAAAAGTACAAGCACTTCCCCTGTTGGGAGACAATATTGTTCTAATTTTCTTTGTTTGGCATTGATACTGTATTCGAACTGAAGGTTTTTGCGCCGCTTGGTTGAAGAATGGTGTGAATTCCATCAGTGTCCCAGTTTCTCATCTTATCCAAAAAACGAATCCTAGATTAAAAATCCCACACGGATGGTGCGAATCATCAGCAATGCATGACCCATCATGTCGGTTTTGATCAAGCTTGAGTTCCTTCTTCAGAGAGCACATTTCCAATTTTTCCCTGGAGGAAAGCCCTTCCCAGTCTCCACAACCCCATCACACACACCCCCCCCACCTGCCCCTCACCCCCCACAAACCAGGCAGGGTCAGATTTCCTCCACCCAAAGAGTGAATCATCATCATCATCATCATCATCATCTCCAGTGCTGATGAGGCTCATTGGAAATCTTTGAAGGGCATTTCTGCTTGGCGGCTTAGATCCGAGATTGCGGGGCGTCTTTGTTGGTGAGTTTATTTCAACCGGGGAGCCTGTTTACTAGAAATGCGGGGGCGCCGCGTGGGATGGTAATTAAAGCCAGCATGGTTAGGGGTTCCGTTCTACCTGCAGTGTCTTGAGTGTGCGAGTGTGTGATGCTGGACGGGTTTCAGAACTCTGATTAAAAGTGCGATGTGTTTACAGAAGCGCACCAGAGAGATGCAATCCAGCCCTCCTGAGGTAGAAACAGTTCAGCTTTCTGGAACATCTACCTCGACTAAAATGACTCTCCCCCCCCCCTTGTTGAGCTGGTGAAACTGGGATTATGCTGATCGGCATGCAAATCCTGTCATTGGCGGTGTCATCACCATCATCGAAGACATAGACACATATACAAGCCCCCCCTTTTTTTTTTTTTCAATCTTTCGTTTATTCTAATCCTGAAATGTATGTTAATACATCCCTGGGTTGTTTCCTCCCACCATTTGCTGCTCCACTTTGTAGCTTAATGCTCACACACACACACACACTCTCCCTCTCTCCCTCTCTCTTTTCTCACATAGCCTCTCTCTCTCATTGTACTTTTTCTCTCACGCACTTTTGGTCTCGCACTAGCTCCCGTCGCCCGAAAATCTTTCTCTCTCACACCCCACACTCATTTTTTTTTTTCTCACACACTCTCTCGGACTCTCTCTTATACAGCTCAGCCTAGAGGCATCCCGTTTCAGTTCTCCAGCTTCCACATTGAGAGAGAGAGAGAGAGAGAGAGAGAGAGAGGAGAAAGAGGAGGGGGGGTATATAAGAATGGTAGGTGGGAGTGGGGTCTGACCGCAAAGTGTCTACTGTTTAAGAGAAAGGGACTTCTCCCTCCCTCTCTCTCTCTCTCTCTCCCTCTCTCTCCCTCTTTCACTGGCTCCCTCTCTCCGGCTGCAGCGCCAGCAGGCTCCCTGCCTCTGTGGATCACTACTGCTGAGAGGGAAAAAAAAGAGGGAGAGAAATGACACAACTTGCATCTCTCTAGGGAAAAAAAAACAAGACAGCACAGAGAGGAAGAAAAAGTCACAAAAAGAAGCTTCGGCAGAGATTTGAAGTTTTTCAAATAGTCCTCAGAGTGCCACGTTGTAGAGAAAGAAGTGAGCATCATTACAGACATTAAGGTAAGTGCAGATCTACTGACATTTCTGTTGACCTGTAAGAGTAAGTGTGTTAGGTAGTTCTGAATTAAAGTGCTGTGTGCTGTTGCTCGATGTATTTGAAATGATATCGTTATTACTTAAATTCATTGGGGGGAAAAATAAACTTAATGTAAACATTTCACATGCTTCATATTTTGCATTACATTGGGTGATGATTTACTGGATAGACCGCTTTTTAAGGTTTATATGGGATTTCTTTTTTGATGCATGCACTGTGTCCACTTTGGGTCAGGCAGTGCAAATTACCTGACAGGATATCTGCATCTGGATTTCTCTCTGCTGCTCATCCATGCCAGGAAAGTGTCAGCTGGTTAGTGTTAGCACTGTTATTTAGTCTCCTTTCAGCTCCTGGTAAACAGCGGGCGTCAGATTCCACTTCACACTCTTCTCACATCCTTTCACGGCAATGAGACCGTACGAATGTCCTGCCTGCTTAGGGCATCATTATGGGAGAGATTCGTCTAAGAGAGGGTTCGTTCCTCTGTGTGACTCTATAAAAGAAAGAGAGAAAGAGGGAGAGAAAGAGGGAAAGAGAGAGAGAGAGAGAGAGAGGGAGAGAGAGGGGGCGGGGGTTCTGACAGAGACCCCCAGGATCTCCGGGTTCGGTTTAAAGAGACAGATTGTCATCAGATAACTTGCTATTCATTCCTTCAGCTGCAGTTCTACAGACATCCATGCATTGTAGACCTTTGTATTCAAAATCGAATTGATATAATTTCTGTATATGGATCATAGATGAAAATTGGACAGAGGGAGAAAATTGCATTCATTATATGCCACTCATCTCAAATGAAGATGTGAATGATGATTACTTTTCTTGAATGAAGAGTACTCATTTTTCTGCCTGGACAAATTTGTAATAAGAAAGCGTGTATTGAAATAATGACGTCATACAAAACTTGACCATGTCAATATGTTTTGGATTTTTGGAAACACCTCAATGGGAATCTTTGAACCAGACAAGCCTATGATTTTAGTTGTTATGCACAGCAGAGTGAATAGCACAAGTCCATCAGTGTTGCTTTTTTTTCTTTTTTTTTTATTTATCATTATTGCCACTCAACTCCTCTGATCTAATGACTAAGGTTGAAATCATGACTGCCAGCGAGTCAGACAGTGTAATTTCCCAGGAATAGACTGTAAATATTTTATTGGTATATGTACAGGGTATTCATTGACACCGGGTACAGATGAATGGGAAAGCAGGCTTTGTTCTAACAGCTGCTACAGTAGCATTAGAGCACCATGCACTCTGATATGTACATACTGGCCAGAGAAAAGGTTCTAACCACAAGGGTTTCAACCCTGATTGAACTAAAAAAAAATAGTTAAAAAGGTACAGTGATAAGGCTCAAGGGTGACTCAATGGTTCTTTGCACAGAAGGAATGGTCTTACAGTATGTTTTCAACATTTACTGTATTACAGGGTTCTACTGTATGTGTAACTAATTAAAAAATATATATAAAAAAAACCTCTGCTGTACAGTTCTAAATAGAATCTTCAAGATTGTATGCTAAATAAAACTTGACTTTTTTATAATGGAAAATTTAAATACCAAATTATAAGGCTCTAGCAGCAATCTGATGTAGGATTTTCCAGAGGGATCCACCAGAGGACCCTGTTGGGTGCTTGACAGAACGTCATCATTTGTGTGTGTGTTTTTTTTTCCCCTATTATATAACAAATGTTGAGGATCTGTTTTAGCAACCATAGTCCTTTGATTAAGGGTTCTACCTAGAACCTTTAAGTTATTTCAGATATACTGTATATGCTAGATAGAATTGTATAAGGATCAAGCAACCAAAATACCAAGTTTTTCTGAAGCCCCCCCCAAATAATGAAGCTTTGACTGTAGGGTTCTACATAATACCCTCTGGAGTTATTCCAGAAGGAAGCACTAGGGGCCTCAATTTGGTGGTGGATATTACCCCCCCCCCCCCACACCCCCCTTTAAAAAAAAATAAAAAATTTCCAAGTTCCAAATGTTAAGGTTTTATTTAGAACCTTGCATGTTTGCGATATAGGATTCTAAGTACTAGAACCTGCATGAGGATCTCTCAGAGGTTTGTTAGATGCTAGATAGAACTTCAAACTATCAAAATCCAAAGACATCTCCAAAAGGTACCACAATTTTATTGGAAGTTTGTACGGATTTAACAGGTTCTAAGAAGGACAGTGTGTAGTAGTATTTCAAAGAATGTGTGTTCTAAATGTTCAAATGTTGTAAGAGTGTTGCACAAACGAAGTTTCATATGAACATTGTGGAAATATTCATGTAAAAAATCTAAAACTTAAAATAATCAACAAAAAAGTCAAAATATTCAAAAAACTTCCTGTTAATCAAGAACTGTTGAGCATTAACTTCACACGCTAGGATTAATGCCTTGTTGTACAAATCACTGTGTAGATATTGATCATTGGTGCATGTCAGATAGACAATAAAATCTATAAATAATCACCTTTTCCCCACTGAAATTAGTCACAAAGGCACTCTAAATGATTCATGAGAATCCCCGAACAAAAAGATTTCCTCAAACGCCCTGATGAGTAAAACTCCAGATGGTTTTAATGTCTGTCTGATGCTAATGCGAGAGGTCTAGTGAAAAGCTGCCGACTCAGAGCTCTTTATACTTCCAGTGTCTGTTCTGTCGAGGTCCAAAAGATGAGCACACATGTCTGACTCAGCGCCAGTGATCCGACTGACAGGAATGTGCACCATTCCATGATCAAGACGAGGCAGCAGACAGTTTAGTCTGGAAATGTTATAAAGATTAATCAAAGCATACAGTTACTGTAGACCTGTCCTCGAGAGTTCATTGACCTAAGCGGACAGAGGTTTTTGCCATGATGTGCGTCAAACTCCGTGCCTTCTCTACAGAAGACAAAACAGATGTTCTCACCCTGCAGCCAACATTCCTTCTGCCAGAAAACGGGTGCTTTCCTGTCAGGATTGAGGTAGTAAAGTTAATTCTGGACTTCTGGTTTTCACAGATGCATCAGCTAGCAAAAAGATATCATTTTTTACAATGTACTTAAACAATCCCAAAGCCTTCATACTGCAGTAGAGTGGCATGACCAACATGTGTTTCTCATCACTTTTTCCTATTTTAAGATCAAAACCCTCTAGGACGTGTTTCTCGATTAGTCTACTTGACATTTTGCCGCGATGTACATTTCTGATAAATGTACATGCCATTCTGTAGTCAGAATTGTGTGCATGCTGGAGTCATTGGCTTTTACAGCCATGCAGCTCAAAGGAGTAGAACCAGGACCAAGGACAGAGAAAGTCCTCCAGCTCGAAAATGAACAGACGCAGCTGTGGTTTCAGACCAGTGAAGCGTTTCTCCGCTGTTCTCAGACCGACAGCGAACGCTCCATTATCTGTAAATGCTGAAAAGCTAATTCTTCACTTCTCTTCACTCAAACAGGAAGCAATGCATCTTTCTTAGGTCATCATATTGGACATCAAGAGTGAAGAGCTGAAGGAATACATTTTACTTTATGTGTAATGCTGTTATGAAATTTCTACCTACATCCAGCGGTCAATTAGATAGATTCACATTACTCTGCGTCTCCTTATTATTATATTGTAAGAACACAATTAGGATTGCGATCAGCGTTCGCATCTTTAAATCTGGAAGCACGTAGATTTCTGCCGGCTTTTTTTTTCTTTGCTGTTGAATGAAGAGATGTAAAGTGATTGAAACATACAGTAAATACAAAGTTGAATATGGTGGTATAAGAATGCGAAGATGGCAATATGAAATAAATCTTCAACAGAAATATTAGCATCCTAGTAGAAAATAGTCCATTTGTGATAGTCTTTAAAAAAGGGCATTTGACGAAGAAGGCATGCTTAACTCAACTTTGAATATGATCCTTGGTGTTTAAATGTGTATTGACTGATACATACAGCACTGTACAGTATATACTTCTGCTAGAAAGGAGCTCCATGCAATATTCAGCAGAAACTTGACTTCACCTGGCAGAGTAACCTGATCCGCTCTCAGTCGTCCCATCTGGAAGGTTTCCTTTCCTTGTGGTTTTCATTGCTCTCCAGGACACCCAGTGCAAACCCTAACTCCAATAGTTCTTGTCAACCAAATTAAAGAGAACATTTTTATGCCCAATGCTTTGACTTGAAAGTGAGAGCAAGAGGTTTGGGGACGGGCTTTATAAACGCTGTTCTGTTATGAGTTTTCAGAAAAATTAGGGAAAATTAGGCTGCGTTGTAAACAGAACATCTGAGGAGTCCTATTCTGGCTGCTCCAGGGGTCAAGCTAATAAACATCAGGTCACCAGGGTAAAACCAGACGCCAAGTAACAAATGTTCCCTAAATATACCATATGGGAAGAATTTAAGGTGCACATGGGTCTCAGGTCAAGAAAGGTTAGCCTCAGTTCCAGGGTCATGGTTAGTGTCAATCGTATCAGTTCCATCATTAAGTCTAAAGATGCTATGCAGCTTGGTTTGAATGTGTTCAGTTAGTTTTGATGAAAGATGACAAACCTAGCATAGCCTGCAACATGCCTTCAGTATTCAGATTGTCAGAATGTTTGTCGGATGAGTAGACTGAAAGATAAAGCAGAGTCTTGGCGTCAGTCAAATTGCTTAAGTGCTGATGTTAAAACACCATCAGATCCAGACGTCAAGGCATCTGGATTCAACTCAACTACTTTGCCTTTAGCAAACCTATTATTTAGTTTTAACTGTCTAAGTCCAACTTTCCATTTCCTTCACAAAGTCACTTAACCCCCCAGTCTCGATTTAGTTTAGCTTTAACACTGCTATTGTAAAGCATCTCTTGGAGCTAGTGTGGACGTAGCTCTTTCTCCACACACCCACCTTCTTATCACATGTGCACACACACCAACCCCGCTTATCGATGCCATCTGAGCCTCTAGCATCGTTAAAGCTCTATAATGGGGCTTGGCTGGCATGAAAATCAGCCTTTCCATGCTGAAAAACAGCCTTCACTCATTTTTCTAGTTACTTTGCAGATGGAAAATATACTGTAACCTCCAGGGAATTAATGTCATGAATGAAATTTGAATAATAGTTTTTATGTTTTTGGCTTGTCGTTTTTGTAAATTGCATTACCTGTTGTTAAAACAAATGTTTGATGTTGTAGGATTCTGATATTGAACTTAGTTAATAAATGCATTATAGTGGAGTTTTTAACATTTGTTCCTGATTTTATTTTGAATTTACAGTATATATCGGATGTCATTTAAACGTCCTGAGAGTTTCTCTATCTGTGTGTGTGTGTGCACATGCGTTTATGCATGATTATCATCACCCGAGATATTCATTTGCTTCGATCTGGCCACTGGACTCCAGCCAAGGTTTAAATGAGTGTCTTTTCTACAGCACATTGAGCCAAATAAAATAAAGTGCCAAGAAAGGATTGGCACTCTTTCTAAAAGAGAGCTATTTGGATCGAGTGGATTGTTGCGAGCCATAAGCTAAAGCTCAGCAACCCAACAATATTTCAGCGCCTTTATTTCTTTTTCTGCACTTATTTCTTACAGACATAATATTTCATTTTTCACTGCTCCATATTTACACAGTGAAGCAATTGTTAAAGTAATACAGCTAGAAAAAGGACTACGGTCAAAAAAGAAACAAAGTATAAATAAAGGAAAATGGAGAGGAAAGAACCTTGCACTAGGAAGTCTATGCTCATTTCTCAGGTGAGTGACAACTTGAAAATCCATTTAAGAACCGATAATATGAGCAAGTGCTATTCGCTGGGCCATCGATCCAGACTCGCACACGCGCACACACACACAGGCGGACAGCGTTATGAGCTAGCCTGGAAATCCATCTCTTTGTTTGATGATTAGGAGGCGCAATCATAGTGCTCTTCTCAGCAGCACTCTGTCTCCGAGTGTGACCTTCCAGGTTGGCAGATCAATAAAACCTGACTTTCGCGGGTGGATAAGTAGGTTTTTTTTCATATCCGAAAGACCTTTTCATTATGATTTGTCCAGTTTCAGTGTTTCTCCCAGGCTAGACCTTTCACGTCTTTGACCTTGACTGCTTTGGGAACTCATACAAATACTACAAAGTATTCTTAAATGTATGTTCCCAGTGGTAGTGTCTTTAGGTTTGGGAAAGACTTATCTTTATGACTTGACTTTTTCTTTGCCTTTACAGTGACTGTCAGAGAAACTGTATCAATCTGTATTTCTCAAGGTGACTAAAATCTCCAGACATTACTAGTTCATTCAGCACTGCCTGTGACCCACATTAAGAGAAGAGACTTTCTATCACGGCTGACCTACAAAACCGAGCTTGATGGTTTAAGACGAGCTTGATGGTTTCTTTTCTGTTACACAGCGTGGAGTTGATGTTCCACATAACTGAACATCTACAACATTCATACAGTAGGATGATCTGTCACATTAAATAAGATAAGGTTTTTTTTTTGGTGGGGGGGGGGGGGGTCTCCATAGGGGTCGCT
>JAQMYL010000014.1:18121305-18141039 GCA_030014365.1 Clarias pachynema | reverse complement strand
CCCCCCCCCGGCATAGGGGTAGCTCAGTGGTTAAGGCATTGGACTACGGTTTGGAAGGTCCCAGGTTCAAATCCCACAACCACCAAGTTGGGCCCTTGAGCATATATATATATATATAGAGAGAGAGAGTTGGGCCCTATATATATATGAGAGAGAGAGAGAGATCCAGTAGTGCTAAGCTTTTTGTGTATGGGTAATGCGGCTTTAACGTTTTGCCAAAGTATTAGCACGATTGAGTTGTAGCACATTATATCAGTATTTCAGTAGCCACTAGTTCTCACCTGAGGTATGTAATTACTTTGAGAGTGGAAAGCCTTATCATCAATCATCAGCCTCCCAGAACGAATTAGAAAATGGCACTGCACAAATCAGGTCACTTTCTGTAAGAAAAGCAATCACTGAGGAAAAGCGCATTTACAAAATAATTTCATTCCAGTGAAATTTCATTTATACCCGAATAAAAATCAGTTTCTTACATATGTATATAAATGTATGGGAAAAAAAGGAGGGGGGTGGCTACGGGGTTAGAAGAAAATAATTAACGACGGTGTGGCATCATTTTTCAATAACAGTGAATACTGAACTATTTTATTCAACAACAGTTGGACTACAGGTTTTTATTAATGAAAGGATGAGAAGCTATCTATTCATAGGTAAATGTAATGTTCTGAACCTGTTATCACTTATATTAAGAGCTATAAACAGTCACTCACTCACCAGTCTCTCTTTACTTAAGCTTAATAAGACACAAAACCACACCTGAAGACTTTACCATGGTGGAAAACCTCAGTAGTTTTAATTCTGAGTGTTGTGACTCCACAACTTCCTGTATAAAATCAGTCCTGTGTCATGCCAACAGTAAAGCATCCTGAGAACGTTCATGTGTGGGGTTGCTTCTCAACCAAGGAGGTGGGATCACTTGTCATTTTTGCCTTAGAACACAGACATGAATAAGGAATGGTACAAACATCATTTGAGAGCAACTTCTCCCAACCAACCAAGAACAGTTTGGTGACAAACAATGCCTTTTCCAGCATGATGGAACACCTTGCTATAAGGAAAAAGTGAGAACCGAGTGGCTTGAGGAACAAAACATTGAAATTTTGGGTCTATGGCCAGGAAACTCCCCAGACCTTAATCCCATTGAGAACTTGTGGTCAATCCTCAAGAGGCAGGTGAACAAACTCCAAGCATTGATTATGCAAGCATTGGATGCCATCAGTCAGTACTGTACTGTATGTGGCCCACTCAGGGTGAATTGCAGAGAAAAATAAGGGTCAACACTGCAAATATTGACTCTTTATATAAACGTAATGTAATTGTCAAGAAAAGTCTTTGATACTTGTGAAAAGCTTGGAATTATATTTCAGTGTACCATAGTAACATCTGACAAAAAGATTTTAAAAAACACAGCAGACTTTTCAAAATTAATATTTGTGTCATTCTCAAAACATTTGGCCACAGCTGTATCTTTGTAAATGATGCTTTGTTTAATATATGATATGGATATTAAAAATGTAATCATTTTTACAGATCATAAAATGCGATGCATAAGAGTTACCACTGCTATGAAACGAGCATCAGTGCTGTTGTGCATTAAAAAGCCCAGGACACAAAAAAAAAACAGCCCAGACGAGGTGCTCTGACGAACCCCAAATTACACCAGACTTTCATTTCCCACTCGATAATTTATGCATGAACCCTTTTCCATCTGTCCATTTCACGAACTGTTTGAGTAATTCCAATCTATTTTATAATAGCTATTGAGACACTGATGCCACCGAGAGCAGTTTTATTTTATCCACACAATAACTCTTTAATCTTGCACTTAGCAAAGCCCATATAAACTTTTTACGCTTCATTCTCTATGGTTGCAAAATAATGTCCCCTAGTAACTACCTGACGAAAGTAAATTGATATCCAGATCTGTTAATTATTCATATACAACGATGCTCCCTGAGCTCAGTTAATCACCCGTGTTTTTTTTTTTTTTTTTAACCACAAAAAACAGTTTCCTTTCATGAACCCAACAAACTGCAAGTTAAGCAAATAAGCTTTTTTTTTATTACATCTGACTGTGGCCAGTAGAGCTTAGATCTAATTAACTTTTTATGCCTAAGCATAACGATGTATTAAAGATTTCATTCGGTCTCTGTGCGAGGTAGTCTTTCCTTTTCTAGCCGCTGTCATAAAAATAAAGGAGCAACACAACACTGAATGAATGCCGATGTATTGTATGAATACAGAAATACTGTGCTGAGATTGTTGCTTGGAAGTTCAGCTCTAGTGAATATAAATCACGGCGGCCAACTTGCTTAGCAGCAGGATCTTAGAAAGGAATATTTGCATTGGTTCCATTTAAAAGCACATTCTGGCCATGGTTTAGTCCTCAGGAAAGATTTCTTTGTCTCTTTCTCAGAAATGGAGAGAAAAAAAAAGCAGTAGTACTGCTACTACTATTGATTTTTCATTCATAACCACTATAGTTTCCATAGACCTCTTAATTCCTCTTTGGCGGAGATGAATGGCTTTTGGTTTATTTTTCCAAGAGGTTTCTTGCTACCTTTTGTGGAATTGGTCCGCAGCTTTCCTGGCAAATATAGTAACTCATAATATCACATGTCTTCTTCCTCTTCTTTTCATGTAGTTTTGTGTGTTTGTGCGGAGGAGGGTATGCTAATGTTGAGATGCCATCTATCCAAAATCCTAGTCCTGACACAAAGCAATTTTCTGCCTATTTTGTTGATTTAATCAATGAGGTGAAGTATAAAACAGGCACAGGTGGTGGGGGTTGTTCCTGACACCCTTGAGAGTCCAAGAAATACCCATCATCCGCATGCTTTAGCTCTCTATCACAGGGGCAGTCATCCTTGTCTGACTAATCAGGGATGTGTGTAGCAGCTGTGTGATCCGTCTCATTCCTGCTAATCACATGTCAAGACGGATCTGTGCTCAGAGCTCTGCATCTTAGACCATATTACCTGCAGCTGACTTCACTAGCTGTGAATAGAACAGACCGTAAACCTTATATGCTGTCTCAGTCAGCTATTTATCCACAGCACTCCTTTGTAATTGATGGATGCATGGCACATGGTTTCTAATTATGTGAATCTATAAAAAGTATATGATCTCATATCAAATGTATACAAAGTGGACCGGCTTGGATTTTAAAAACCGAAGAATACATATTATTTTAAACCTATAGGTTATTCTAATAAGGCAAGTTTTAGGAGTAACTGAACCCTGAATGTCAATTTCATGCTATAAATTTGTCATATTAATGTACTTGGATTAAATGCTAATGAATTTTGATGGATTGGCAAAATAACATAGCATTAGGCATTTTACTAGGTGGTTAAAACCATGCAAAATAAATCTAATTTAGTGTTCATAAAATGATCATAAAGTGTTCAAAATGCTTCTGAGAACTCTTTGGAGCATGTTCAGCTAGATTATGGAAATTCGGTTTTTACGATCGCTTTGAGAAATGTTTTTTGTCCCAAAAAAACACATTAACGTGAGAAAATGTTAAAAACATAAATACAGCGTTCTCCAATTCATATCAAATAATTTTCCAGTGGACCACTGCTAATAAAAGAACTATGTCCTCTGAGCTTGGAAATACTTTTTATTATTTTATTTTATTTTATTTTTTAAATTAAAATATATGGTTTCATGTGAGGTTCACTGTGTCACAGAGCAAAATGCTAATATTTGAGAGTAGCTTGAACCCTGACCTGCTATGATATTGGGGGCACTGCAAGCGTCTTCTGTACAGCCGTATTAATCTGTCATCTTGGATTTTGAAAACCAAGACAGGAGAGGGACTAGATGCCAGGTGTCGCCTAATTTGTTATCACGGAAGGGTTTCAAAGGAAACACTGTCAAGCATTAGGAAAGGAAAAACAAGGTTATGCATTCCTGTTCCATTTTTATTTGCTGGGGTAATTCCTGAAGGAAATGTAGATGGGAAAGAGCTTAGGGTTGGCAGCTGAGAATTTGCCATGATACTGATATGGGTTTTGCTGGACACGAAATAACGTTAAAGTATAAAAATCTTTGCGTGTACAACAGGTATATCCAAGTTCCACAGGATGGAGCACAAAAAAAATAACATTTCCCTTTTCTGTCTTAATTTCCAGTTCTGAAGCTCCATCCCAAACCGAAAAAGTTCCACTTTCTACACTACTTTTGACTGAATCGAGCTTCAGAGTGAGTGCGTCATCATGGGGAGGCGAGGCCTACTCCTGGCCTGTGTAACTATGGCCATTATATTGGATCTCTCCATGGCTGGCCTGCTGAGGAAAGTGATCAGGCACAGACGAGAGTCTTTAACATCACCCAAACCCGAGAACATGACCCTACCTAATCCAGACCAACCAGTGGTCTTTAACCATGTATACAACATCAATGTCCCTACTGGATCGTTGTGCTCTGTGGACCTAGATTCGCCTGGAGGTGCGGCAATGAAACCCAAGCCTCTTCCATCTGAGCAGCACATTGAGCACACTGTGGATGGAGAAAACCAGATAGTGTTCACACACAGAATTAACATACCCAAGCAGGCTTGTGGGTGTGATAACCACATGCCAGACCTTAAAGATCTCCTAAACAGGCTGGAGATGCTGGAAGCTGAAGTGTCCAGTCTGAGGGAGCAGTGTACCAGTGGGGCAGGCTGCTGTGGAGCTCAAGTTACAGGTGAGTATGACTGGATTAAAATCCTCTGTCATTTTAAAGTTTATGGTTGTGATTTTATGACCTTAGGATTGCCTTGTGTTTTTAGGTGAGCTCACTACCAAGCCATATTGCAGTGGTCGTGGCAACTATAGTACTGAAACCTGTGGCTGTGTGTGCGAGCCTGGCTGGAAAGGACCCAACTGCTCAGAGTCAGAATGCCCTGGTTTCTGCCAAGATCAAGGTCGATGTGTGAATGGGAAGTGCATCTGTTTTGAGGGCTTTGGGGGAGAAGACTGCGGAATTGAGCTGTGTCCTGTGGATTGTGGTGAATTTGGCCAGTGCATTGATGGGGCTTGCGTATGTGCGGAAGGTTACATGGGTGAGGACTGCTCCATGACCGACTGCTTAAACAACTGCCTGGGTAGGGGGCGCTGTGTGGATGGTGAGTGCTTGTGCAATGAGCCTTGGACAGGCTTTGACTGCTCAGAACTTATATGTCCCAATGACTGTTTTGACCGTGGCCGTTGCATCAATGGGACCTGCTACTGTGATGTGGGCTTCACAGGCGAGGACTGTGGTGAGCTCACCTGCCCAGATAATTGTAACAATAAAGGTATTTGTGTTAATGGTCAGTGCATCTGCAATTTTGGATTTAGCGGAGAAGACTGCTCCATACATACATGTCCAAAGGACTGCAGTAAAAGAGGCCACTGTTTCAATGGGAGATGTGTCTGTGATCCTGGATTCCAAGGTGAGGACTGTAGCATCCTCTCCTGCCCTGACAATTGTAATGACCGGGGAACATGCCTAAATGGGCAATGCATTTGTCATCCTGGATACGAGGGTGATGATTGCTCTGAGCTCTCCTGTCCTAATGACTGTCATAACCGTGGACGCTGCATTGAGGGAAAATGCATTTGCAAGCAAGGCTTCACAGGAGAGGACTGTAGCATCAAGACCTGCCCCAATGACTGCCATGACCATGGTGAGTGTGTGGATGGCATATGTGTCTGTCACGTTGGCTTCACCGGTAGAGACTGCAGTGAGTTAACATGTCCCAACAACTGTCACAATCAGGGACGCTGTGTGAATGGTCAATGTGTGTGCAGTGAAGGATTCACTGGGGAAGACTGCAGTGAGAAAACATGTCCCAACAACTGTCACAACCGAGGACGCTGTGTGAATGGTCAATGTGTGTGCAATGAGGGATTCAATGGGGAAGACTGCAGTGAAAAAACATGTCCCAGCAACTGTCACAACCGAGGACGATGTGTAAATGGCCTGTGTGTGTGCAATGAAGGATTCACTGGGGAAGACTGCAGTGAAAAAACATGTCCCAGTAACTGTCACAACCGAGGACGCTGTGTGAATGGTCAATGTGTGTGCAGTGATGGATTCACTGGGGAAGACTGCAGTGAAAAAACATGCCCCAACAACTGTCACAACCGAGGACGCTGTGTAAATGGCCAATGTGTGTGCAATGAAGGATTTACTGGGGAAGACTGCAGTGAAAAAACATGTCCCAACAACTGTCACAACCGAGGACGCTGTGTAAATGGCCAATGTGTGTGCAATGAAGGATTTACTGGGGAAGACTGCGGTGAGTTGACATGTCTTAACAACTGTCACGACCAAGGACTCTGTGTGAATGGTCAATGTGTGTGCAGAGAAGGATTCACTGGGGAAGATTGCAGTGAAAAAACATGTCCGAACAACTGTCTAGATCGTGGGTATTGTGACAATGGAGAGTGTGTGTGCTATGAAGGTTACACTGGTGTGGACTGCTCAGAGATGACTTGCCCAGGAAACTGCAACGAGAAAGGCCGCTGCTTGAATGGCATGTGTATCTGTGAGTTGGGATTCACTGGTGAAGACTGCTCTGAAAGTAAGTCACTTTATTATCATTTACAAATACAAACTCACATTAAATGCTTAGTCCATAAATGTTTCATTATGTTCACTTCATTCACAGTTTCCCCGCCAACGGACCTGGTTGTGACTCAAGTCACACCAGAGACAGTGGATGTGACCTGGGTCAATGAGGTGCAGGTGACCGAGTACCTAATCACCTACATGCCGACTGCTCCTGGTGGTCTGGAGCTAGATATGAGAGTACCTGGTGAAAGACGTTCTGCTACTATTAAGGAGCTTGAGCCTGGTGTGGAATACTTAATCAGTGTCTATGCTGTTCTAAATAATAAGATGAGCATTCCTGTAAGCGCCAGAGTAGCAACACGTGAGTCTTCAGTTATTGGTCTTTAAAAGAGTTGAAATATTTTAGGAATGGTACAATATAGAAAGAAACCTAACATGTGCCTCCTTTCTTTGAACACATCGTTAGATCTTCCGCAGCCTGAAGGCCTTAAGTTTAAAACCGTGAGAGAGACATCAGTAGAAGTTCAGTGGGATCCTCTTAATGTCCCCTTTGATGGGTGGAACCTCATCTTCAGAAACACAGTAAGTACATTGCATCTTTTTCTATGCCACAATCCATGTCAGCATGATGGTTTTGGTAGCATTTCCCTGAAATCTGTGGTAGAAATACCACATTTATTAAGGGCCCCGCCAGTAAGTGTTCAAGATGGGAAACTGTATGAGTATCCTGTGGAAAATAGTCATTTGGTGCCAATATGCAAAGGCTGCTGTCTGAAAGTCTAGGGTTTTGTTCCACAAAACCTCCTAAGAAGCTTCTGGCGGCAACTCTGGTGACCATGTGCAACAGGACTACCCTGTTTTCACAATGCCTTTCTTTTTCAAGGGCTTAGGCAAACTCCGAAAAATAGCTCCTGTCAGGACATGCTAACCATGTCTTCCTATACGCTATTCTTTCAGGCTTGGCAGCTTTATTCATACATCAAGTTTGAGGCTGTCCATGCCAAACAAGCCCTTCACTTTGAAGTGCACCACTCACATCCAAGTGGATGCGATTGAAAGTCCCAAGTGTTTACTTTCAAGATCTCTCTAATTTCTCTGCATTTCATGGGACTGTTGAGTCCACAAAGCCTGGAGTCATATCCATGGTGCCATTTGTGGTTTCTTTTTGTTAAACATGCACATAAATAGAGCAAAGATTTGGCATCTAGTACTACAAAGATGCATTGTACTACTTTCAGGACAATGCTTCGTACAATCCACATACTGTACATATTACGAAATGAAGACATATGTACATTCATTAGTCATTTGACAAGCTTTGACAGCATGAAATGATCAGTATTATGTGCCACAATTTAACATGGGTTGTGTGGTGTTATGAAATTCCAGAAAGAAGAGAACGGGGAGATTTCGAATCCGTTGTCTCCACCCGAGACGACGTTCGAACAATCCGGTTTGGGCCCTGGACAGGAGTATGAGGTTAAACTTGAGGTGGTAAAGAACAACACTCGTGGACCTCCAGCAAATGCGAATGTGGTTACAAGTAAGCAGCTCTTAATTTACTTTGGTTTTGTTTCCAAAACATTTTATTTCAGAATACTGAAAATCTGTAACCTATTGGGGAAGGTAGCATTGCCTCACACTGCGAGTTTCCTCTAGGATATCTAACTTCCTCTTACATAGTTAAAAGAAACACATTCCCTAAAGCTTTTAGACTGTTGAATATCAAACCTCTGGCACTTTAATTACCTACGTTTGGTTTTAATTGGATATTAATTTGTATGTATTTTATGTATTTCTTGTATTTGCTTTGTTATTGGCATGTTGTGCTGAGTGTTGCTGTGTCTCACATGCAAGTGTACTAAAACAAAAATTCTAAACTAAAATTCCTGTTGTAATAGTAATAAACTGACCATATTTTACCTTACGTTAACTTATATCCAAAAACTTTCATGTAGGTGGACAGGTTCTGTTAATTGCCCCTAGGTGTGAATGCATGTGAATAAAAATGTGTTTATGGTGCCCTGAAAAGATTTGCAACACATCCAGTGTATATTCCAATCTCATGCCCAGTGTTCTTGGTACAGGCTATACTTGGCATCCTATAAATTACCACGGGAAGATCAGAATTGTGCTGCAATTGTTTTTCAATTAAATAATAAATGTTGTTTTTTAAAAGTCAAGTCCTCCAGCCAGTCTGGCACAGGATCTGCCATAAACCTTAATGACTTAAGCATGGCTGGAAAAGCTCTCTTTCCTACTTCTGATTTATACGTAGGTGGTAATATACTATGCTTGCATTGGGGTGATCCTTTTAATGTCACTGCTACCAACCAGTAAACCTTTTGTAGCATATTATTTCAGGATAAAATTTCAGGAAAGTGCCTAAGAAAAACAAGAGCCTGCAGGAACACAATTAATTAAATACAACAGTAGGGTCCATTCATAGGCTATAATAAAGAAGGCTACTGTGTGCTCATATGATAGCAGCTGAACAAATCTTCCAGTGTGTCTCTCACTCAATTTCAGAGATATGTGCCAATAAGGAACTGCCCAGAGAGGAAGCACTGATTTTTGAAAGGAAGGTTTCACCTCCTTCTATTCAAGCTGTTCAAGAAGCGTTCCTCCCTTGAGAGGATGAGAGCTTTGCTTACCCACAAGCTCCAAACTGAAAATGCTAATTTCCTGTTTTATCTACAGCTCAAGGAAAAGTGACATTTTACATTTGACCACTTTGCCTCATGTGGCCAACACCAGCCACAGCGCCGCCCCCCCCCCCCCACCCCCCTTACCCCCAAAAGTGAAGGGCTTTACCCTTCATTATAGAAATACATACAGTAATACTATATAAAATGGCATATAATTAATTTCGGTGACTTTATATTCACTCAAAGAGACAAAAATTCCAAAGATCATCATTCATTTAACTTCTTTGCATCTTTTCTGCCTCCTCCATGCAGTGATCGATGCTCCTAGCCAGGTGGATGTCCGTGACGTTTCAGACACTACTGCTCTGATCACCTGGTTCCAGCCCATAGCTCATGTGGATAGCGTCTCTATGTCTTATGGCCCCATCAGCGGCTCATCAGACAACCACACAGTGGAGCTTTCATCAGTCGACACCCAGTACCACCTTGCTGAACTCTACCCAGACACGGAATACAGTGTGTCTCTCATGGCCCGCCGAGGGGAAATGACCAGTATACCCGTCTATGAGTCCTTCACCACAGGTAAGAGCATCCCTTCCTTTTGCATATGAGCTACTTTTAATAATAAAATAAGGACCGAACTACTAATGTAATACAGTCAAACTTGACTAATGACTTGACTCTGAAGCATTACCACCCATTAAGAGTTAATAAAGAATTAAAATGTGCCACGATGTGAATGTGCTCCAGACCTAGACGCACCATCAAACCTGCAGGCAATAGATCAGACAGAAAACAGCATCACACTGGAATGGAAGAACAGCCAAGCCAACGTTCCCAGCTACCGCATCAAATACGGACCACTGTCAGGAGGAGAACACGGAGAGCTAACCTTTCCTTCAGGCCATCAGGACATCACTAAAGCCAAGATTTCAGGTAAAAGATATCATATTATCTGTGCAGAAATTCTAAGAATTCATAAAATAATACTAGGAAATTAGGTGGTATGGTGGCTTAGTATATAGCACTGTCACCTCGCACATTGAGGGTTGGGGGTTTGAATCTCACCTGTGGGCCGAGTGCGTGGAGTTTGTATGTTCTTTCTGTGCGTGGTAGTTTTCCTCAGGTCATTCTGGCTTCCTCCCACAGTTCAAATAATTGATTGGCCTTTTCCGAATGCCCATAATGTATGAGTGGGTATGTGAGTGCATGTGTTTGTGCCATGAGATACTGTAGGTTGGCACCCCATCCAGGGTATAGCCTGCCTTGTACACTGGAATAGGCTCCAGGCCCCTGCAATCCTATACATGATAAGTGGTATATATGATCTATGAATACTAGCAAATGTACATAGTTGTATAAGTGGATTAAAATGTGCAATCGTTATTACATATTTGCTTGCCTGAAGGCCCATCTTTATGTAAAAATATCCAGAGTAAACCCCAAAAAACAAAATAACAGTAATAGTATGTGCTTGAGTTAGAAAATTATACATGGGAAATGTGTTCCATCTCATTACTGTTAGACACATTGCTTCGAGCCAGTCTTGTTCTGTAAGACCATATATTACTGCGAACAGAGATTAGTCAGGATGAGGAAAATGTGTATAAATCAAAAATGAGGAATAGATTCTTTGTCTGGTCGCCTCTATTGTCCTTGGGTGGTCTATGTCTTACATAAGGTAGAGAAACTATTTAAAAAACTGAGCATGTTTCGCACACGCACACACATTTCACTAGTAACTCATCTCTTTTACACGGTTATTATCTGTAATTGCCGTCACGCTTGTGATTTTATTGGTAATAAGTGATTCCTCTGTTTTAGGGGTAATTTCATGCTGAAAGCCTCTTGAGTATTGACCTTTATAGGGGCCAGTGGAATCAATAAGGAGGATAAATACATAAATTTGGGCTGGAGGCTTTTATCATCTTCAAGAGCCTGTTGAAGGGTAGAAAATTCTGCTTTTAGGCCAATGTGAGAGCCTCGGATTTTTGATAAAAATGAAATTGAAAATGACCGATGGCAATTATTTAGAAAATTAGCTCATAAGGGAGGGGCTGATCAGTCAAAACAACCCTTTTGGAAATTTACAGGTAATGTTGGATTTATGTGTTTGAATGGTTTTCACTTTTATTCGGGAAAATTAATTTACAGTCGATCCCAAAGTTGCGGTTTAGAGTTCGTGCCGCAGTCATTCGTGAATTTTTCCTTAGAACCTAACTAAAATTGTTCGTTGAAACCCCCGCAAATTTCCTCTGCAGTTTTTTTTATGTGTTTTAACAGCAAACTATTAAAAACAATATAATTCACAAATTTTGTAAGATAATTATTAATGTCAATTCAGCAAAATTTCCATATAAAATGTAATACTGTAGAGAAAGCAACCGTAGAGGAAAATGCGGCTTGGGATGGAGAATTATTACTGCATTTTAGCCTACATATACCAAAGAAAACAACAGTGCATACTAAAGAACACACTTTGATTTACAGTACATTCAGTATAGGGGTAACATCGGTATTTTACATTCTAGCACTGCGGGAGACGCGGCAGTACAGAACAGTACAGTATACGGGTTTACCTTTACATTCTTTTTTAGGGGTAATGTATTAGGCTGAGTTTGAAATGAAAATTAAAGTACAAACTATAAAAATAGGCATTTATAGGCATTTTTTTGACCACATCAAAAATTTGCGGTTTTCACAACTCACAGGTGCTCTAGGAATGTAACCTCTGCAAATTTCAGGGGGAAGACTAACATTTTATTGCATTTATTTATTGCAATATTTATTTATTTATTTTGCAGGTCTCAGACCAGGGACAGAGTACGGCATGGGAGTGACTGCAATCAAAGATGAGAAGGAAAGTGCCCCTACCACCACCAATGCTGTCACTGGTGAGAATCTCTTATACGACTGCTCTAATATGCTCATTTTAATAAAAAGAAGAAAAAAAAAGGATGATTTTTCTTACAAGAAAGCTGACTTTCATGATATTTTTACCAACGTATAGGTACCATGGTAGTTTATTGGTACCTGTGCCAATGTATGTTCGACAGTAACATGTAACAAACTATGGTATATAGTTCTACCATGGTACATACTGTGTTACAACGGTACATGGTTACAACTTAGTGTCACTCTTTCCACGTGCCGTTGGACATTACACTGACCCTGCTATAATAACCTGTGCCATGTCACCCTCCAAAGTTTAATACAGAATACTCTGGTGAATACCATGGGTACTACATCAAGTTCATCAGTTGTAATATGAATATCTATACTATACCATATAAGAAGTATGCACCAACATATCTAATAAGGTACAGTATGTACAAACATGCAATCTGCTGAACTTTGCTAGCCACTGTGGTACCCAAAAAGTACTATGGTATTTATCTAAGTATTGTTGTACATGCTATAGTACTACCGCTGGAGTGCCATAGTACCTAGGCTGGTACTCTATAAAGTCCTATGGTGCCAACCATGGTAATGTCTGAAGTACCACAATAATAATATGGTACATTATTGCATGCACTATAATTTACCATAGTACATACAGTACCATAATAAAATTTCTTGTAGGTTGGTAATTGCTCCATTAAAAGGAATTAAAATGGGAATGGGAGCTGTGGATTATTGACAGGTCCAGGACAAAATGTTAAAAGCAGCATAAAATAGAATCTATGACATAACATATTGTATACGTAATAATTGTCACACATATGCCACACAAAACCCCATATATTAAATGAAACTCACACTTTTTTTTTGTCAGACCTTGATGCTCCAAAGGATCTGGAGGTGAGCGAGACCTCAGAAACCACAATGATGCTGATCTGGAGGAGACCTGTTTCTAAGATCGATGTCTACAAGCTTGTGTTGGTGTCCGCCGACGGCCACAGGGCCGAGTTTGAAGTTCCCGAAAGTGTCAGCACCTACATGCTGAGGAACCTGAACCCTGGCATGCTGTACACCATCACCCTGACTGCAGTGCGGGGGAGGAAAACGAGCATGCCTGCCAGCATTCAGGCATCTACAGGTCAGTTCTGCACTACTTCCGCTGTTTAACTAGTGCATTGTCCTCAGTATATCCAGATGGTTGTGCAAAACCTGCTGACTTTTAAAAGATGGAGAGTTTTTTTTTTTTGGTGCAGTTCTGGATTCTGCAGGCTTGAGTTCTTTTCTACAGAAAGTCGGATCAATGTGGTTTGTAACTTTATCATGCATGACAGTCAAAATGAGGACTGAGTTATCTGTACTTTTTCCATCAAAAAAGTATCAATATTTCTTTTGGAGTGTGCAGATTTTAATTTAATGCTCTGTATAAAATTTAATTTAAGGTTCCTTCTGTTTGCTTGCCTCTTGGAGAGAGCGAGATCTTTTCCTTCTATACAATGTGCCTCTAGGCATCCGAGCCAAGCTCAGGCATGAATCGAATTCATTGTATGTTCCAGCTTTACATCCTGTTCGAGTCCCTTTTCAGCAACAACATGTGGATTTATTTGACTTCTTAAAGCAACAAGAGGAAGACAAATTCAGATGATTACGACTTTTGTTTAAGGTTCTGTGGGTTGGAGTGTTGGTTATACGTCCAAACCAAACATTGCTTTACACTATTATGTAACAGGATAGTTTTGGGGGAGTCAGGGTGTGCACGCGCGTGTGTGTGTGTGTGTGTGTGTGTGTGTGTGTGTGTGTGTGTGATTTATATAGTAGGAAAGGGAAACTAGCATGGCAGATAGTAACGAGCAAAAAAAAAAAAAAAAGTAGCTATATAGAAGAAGACATGATAAATATTTTTCTCTATGTTGAAAATGTCTGTAATTTTTTGGGAAAATCACGTTTTGGAATGAGAACATTTTTGGCTAAATTTAGGGGTATGAATATGGAAGAGAGGCACGCACCCCCACACACACCTCATTCATGTGATAATTGTCAAAATGAGGCCACTCCCTCTGGTTTTGTGTGATTTGACCAGGATAAAATGAGGGGTGGGATAATAAATAGGCCCCCATCCTGAGGCAACTGTTAAATCATTGTCTCCAAAAATCAGCAGTGCTCTAATCCCACAGATTCATTTCTGCAGCCATTATCAGCCTCAAACATGAAGTACAAACATGGACCATAACACTCACCGCAGGCCCATTATAGGATGAGAGAAGACAAGATCTGGTGAAGGGAATCCTCTTGATTTAGGCCTTTTTCCCCCCTGAAAGACACACATTGAGTACAATGAAAGGATTAGAAGAATCACATGAGACCGATATATTGCTATCAATATAGAGCAGTGTACACTGAGCAAGTCTCTCAAGACTGTTTTATAGAACCTCATTACCACAATAGTGTCATTCAGGTGGGAAAATGATACAAGGGATTTGCGAGGCCTGTGTTGCGAGGTCCTTAGGCTGACTCTGATGTGAGGGTCATAAAACCACCGCTCCGTCTGGCTGAAGGCTATACATAAGGCTAAGCATACACTACAGGGTCTGTAAAACTGCAACAGATTACAAAAACACAAAATGATTTTTCAATTATTATAATGCATGCCAAATGACTACGGAAGGACATATTAGTAAAGTAAAATTTCATATACAAGGGGTGTTCAAGTCAAACCAGGACTTCTGATTCTGCAGAATATCAGAACACAGTTATGTGAATACTGTAAAAACTCCCTTTATTTCTCTATATATTCTCTTGCTACACTAATGCACTTATCACTAGTGCAAGGTAGAAAGCTCAGTAAAGCGGGGCCATGATCGGACTGCCTGCTTCATGTCTGAAACGCTGGCCTCCCAGGAACTCCTTTAATTGCCCATAACATGTAGAAATGGCTTGGAGCGAGGTCAGGACTGTACGGAGTATGTGGAAATAACTCAGCCGAGTTCCTGTAATGAGCAGTTCCTGTAATTTTTAAGAATCAGACGTTCCACTCTCTGAATGTTCACAGGAACAGCTTCAGTAGGCTTGGAGCCACCTCGGGAGCGATCATCTTCAGTGCACATATGGCCTTCTTTAAAACGTTTGCACCATTCAAATCTTTTACTCTGGCTAAGATTCCTATCACTGTACTGTGCTTTAAGTCTTGGTTTCAGTTCTAGTCGATCAGTCCTGGTTTGTCTTGAATGCCCTTGTACGAGGTAGCACCCGTTCACCTCCTCATGCCACCAAAACAAAAATCAGATTGAGCTCTATTTAGAAATTTATTTTCAGTTTACAGATTAATGAGTCATGTAAGTCATATAATTTGAATATATACAGAATAAAACACTTGAGAGCATGCAGTCATCAGCTGGATGGTGATGTGTCCCTGCAGTGTGGCAGAGTCACGACTACCACTCCAAAGTGTTTTATTCTTCTTAATCAAATTATAACCTTGTAATTACATTTTATTTTGTGAAACAAGCTAGTTCTTGTTATCACTTATGTTACAGCAGCTATAAACAGTCACCTCCTCATCAACCAACCGGTTTTCATTTTCTTGAAGAGTGAAAAAATATTATTTTGTTGAAAACTTGGCACATGGTGGAAGACACACACACATTATAAATATAGTATATACAGTATGTATATACTGTGCATATACATATACTATAGTATATACAGTATGTATATATATACACACACACACATTATATATATAAAATCAGTCTTGGATTATGATTATAAAGGATTTACTATAGAAAAGATAATGTAATAGAATGCATTAGTATAATAATATGTAATCTAATGTATATAAACCTGTGGATTACAGCCAGAATGACTGTCGAGCTTGCTGTAACAAAAAAATAAATAAAGATTGGCATGAATATTTCTATTATTTGCTAGAAAGGTGAAATTCGCGCAAAAAATTTCACCCCCACACTCTGTAGTGTATGCTTGGGTTACGGTTGAATCCATGATCGTTTTCATCAATCATCATGGACTTGCATGAGAATGATTAATCGTTCGGATCCTCTAATGACCCTAATTGACAGTGTTAAATTTTTCCCAGCAATGCTAGTTTTAAATTCTCATGCCTGGGAACTGGGAAAGTCTTTCACTCCATCCTCTTTGTCTTTCACTCAATTCAGCAGTACGCTTGTGTCCACTTGATTGTGCATTAAGAGGATAATGGCAGCCTATGGTGCATCTCCAAGCTCTTTGCTCTCCATCTCTTCATGAATGCTGATGGGGAGCAAAGATATTCAATTATGCGTTGCGCTTCCCTGCATGGCTTCCTGCATTATTTGAAGCAATCTGCGTACTTCTGCTCAAGCAGGCTACGCAGAACCTTCAAAAATTAATGGCTTCAATCTGAGCCATTAATACCACGCCGAGCTGCAGTTAGGTGCATGTTGGTTTTTTTTGTTTTTTTATTAATGAGGTTCAACCAAACGGATGCTTGAGCAAATGAGCCTGTTTATTATTGCAGCAGAATTCATGTGCCAGTTTTCCACTGCATGGGCAGATGTTTGTTCTGCATGGAACAGATGGAACTCGACCAAAAATCAACAGAGACAGAGACAGATGTTTGTAATGTGTTGTTTACAGAGGAGATGTGCTTGTTCTTTCAAACGTTTGACATCGTTGTCGATGTTTAAAAAATGGGTTTACACAATTGCTGTTGCATATGTCAGAGAAAGATCTTCGAAATTTCCCAACACAACATTCATTATAAGACATTTCCACTACTACACTAGTGGAAGATCGCCTAGAGGACTGGTTCCCACGCTTGGCCCCTTAGAACCCTTTCACCTAGTTTGGAACCAGAATTCTAGAAAACAGTATAAAAAAATGTCACGTTGTTTCGGCACTCTGGTAAGTGTTTCTGTTCTTCTACTGTACAGTATGTGTGTCTTAAATGTATTGACTTCTTTATGGATGTGCCTCATCTTTTCACTAAGATTTCTTCTTAAGACCATTTCCGGTCGTCTTGCTCATACTCTTGCTTATCTGCTCGACGAGTGCTCCACTGCCTGTTGCTTAATCTTCTGTTTATCACCCAGACAACGAAAAGCCCCTGTTGGGCAACATCACCATCTCCGCGGTATCCTGGGACGGCTTCAATATATCCTGGGAGCTGAAGAGGGGCGATCTCGATGGCTTTCTGATCGAGGTGGCTGACCCTGCCGGTCTCTCCAAGGGCCAGAACCACACTCTTTCAGGACTGGAGCACAGCTTGGCTATCACTGACCTCTCTCCTAGCACTTTCTACAGGGTCATTCTTTACGGCCGGTACAGGGGAGGTCTCTTAGAGCCAGTGTTTGGGGAAGCTTTAACAGGTACCGCCGTTCGACGAGCGCCATTGCATCGGCTCTCCTTTGAAAAGTCTAACATCTTCTCAGGAAGCAGAATGAAAGAATACTAACAGGAGGACTAACAACTAACCTTTTCCAAATAGAAATTTGTCTACTAATTAAATTGCGCTCAAAGTCTACTCCGCGCTAATAAAACACAGTGCATTCAAACTGTTTTTTTTTTTTTGCCAATTATGAACAATTTTCCACCCAAACATGCTATTGCACCGCTCTTTGATGTATACTACACCACACCCTGTAAACCGCAAGCAGTCTTTCTTCTTCTTTTTTTTTTTTTATGTCCGAGCCGCTTTTGTAGATCCGGTGCTAATGTTTTAAAGCTCCACACTTTCCTGCCAATTACTGTTCGTGTCCGAGCATGCTGATATTCAGAGCACACCTGCAGCACCGTCTAATAGAGCCCTGCACGTTCTGTTTTGCCTAATCACAGACAAAGCCTGCAGGTGCACACACTGACCTCCCTCTATGATCACAGCCTTATTAATGCTTACGAGCCAAAGAAAAGTCAAGCCAATAATACCCTTTTATTTTTAACCACCCATAATATACAATGCATATGCTAAGCATGCCAGTGAACTGTCGTTTACGGTCAGGGAAAACATCGCCCTCCCAAAGACAGGAGATTAAAAAATTCTCAGTCGCTGAGCTGTAATACCTCCACCACCCACAATAGTACTGCTGCTGGTTATTAGCTCCAAATCGTAGTTTGGCCTTTGCTCGATTGCTCGCCGAATAAAGACGCCGACTGAGCAGAAGCGGTTTGCCAGGGAAGTGATCCTAAGGAGTTTTTGTCACTTCTTGTGAAAGATCTCGTCAGTATGCAGACCCGGTTTTCGAACTCTGCAGCCGTCTTCATTCTGAACCGGCACTTTCACACATCTTCTTGGCATTTATCAGGCTGCGGCTGCAAGTTCTGATACTCTAAAGTGCTTGCTAATACTATAGGTAGATGAAGTCAGATTATTTGTTAAAACTAAATCATATGTATATATATATAAGAACGTAAAGTGAAAATATCTATCAGGGACTCGGGATCGAGGCCGACCTAAAATTACTGTACATATCCTCCTATTAGCTCATAAGCATCCAGTATATCTGAATGCCAAATCCTGTCAGGTTACTGAGCTGAGCTGAGCGTTCCTTTCTGTAGCATGACCTCCTCTTTTCTGCAGGTTAGCTGGCGCCTTGTTGCTCCTTCACGAACAGATGGCTCTTTGTCCCGGCCCAAAGCCTAAGAGAGACCAGTTTGATGAAAGTGATCTGCAGTTACCACTTTAGCACTCTCACAACGCCCACAAACAGCACCCCCCTCTAATACTCCTTCTGACAAACCCTCCAGCTAGCACTATGCTAATGAAGAGTGACGGCTCCACGGGATCTGTCCCCGCTCCAGTTCATTTCCAACCACTTCTACTCGTTGGAATAAAAAAAAAAAAGGAAAAAAACAAGAACGAACCTCAAGCTCAGAGAAAGAGAGAGAGAGAGAGAGGTTTAGTATGATCAAGTGTTCTGAGGCTCTTCCTTTCCTGGAGTGATCATAATTGTTACAGCAACTACTGTATAAAGGATTTACATCCATCTAATCTATGTTTTTCATCCAGCCTTCCTTCTACTGTTACACTTGTTTCTACAGTACCATCATATAGAGGAATCTTTTTTTTTCGCATTTAATATGATGCATAATGCATCAAACAAATGCTTTAATTATTCATCAAGTCATTTCGGGTCTACTGGAAGCCATATATACACAGCGTATGATTTCTTAACGAAATGGAAAAGCGCTGCAGCTCAACACTTACAAATCTCCATGCATAGAAAATAGGGCAGTGGGGAAGATGTTTGGCAGGTTGGGAGTTCAAATCCCAGCACTGCTACTGTAAGCTGCAACTGATTGGAACTTAAACAAGGCTGGTAGCCCTTAAATTTCAGAGCATTTTAGCCATTAGTTGTTTCGCTGTTTTATTAATATTGGGCTCAGAATTGTGCAGTATAGAGTGAAGTATACCGTTTTTTTTTTTTAGCATAAAATATGAAATATGAAGAGAACTGAATTTTACAAAAATGTAAAAATGAGTCACATAGGCAAAGAAACACAGATACACAGATACACACAACCACATGTTTTTATTGTTGTACATATGATCAAAAAAATAAATAATAATAATAATAATAATAATAATAAAATTAAATAATAAAGAAATAATAATTTAAAAAAAAAAAAAAAAAAAAAAAAAATA
>JAQMYL010000014.1:18109630-18119997 GCA_030014365.1 Clarias pachynema | reverse complement strand
CCATGCACACAGAGACGGAAATCGAGCCTGGCCGGGAATCGAACCCAGACCCTGGAGGTGCAAGGCGACAGTGCTTATATTTGTTAATGTCTTCTGATATTTTTCTTTGACCATGTTAAACATCAACCCCCACCTGGATGTTTATAAAACTTCCACCTCTGTTTCCCCGGATTTCTATAGAACATGCGACTATCTCATGCGCTTCGATGTAGCAGCGGATGTGCGTGATGCGTATAATCAGGGTATTTGGCCTACGACTTATATAGCTATTTTCTGGTGACTAAACCAGAGAACATTCCGACACTCCATTGTGCGTGTGTGTGATTGTGATTAGCCAGCGTATCGAAGTTAGGCAGACAGATCCGGCGGTTCATTCATCAATTTTTGAACTTAAGAATACTGTTGCGTGGAAACCACTAAATCAGACATTGTCCAAACACTTGCAAAACATGCTCCAGATGTGTAAACAGCGAAGAGTTTTAGTTTGAGCCATCCGAATACTTGTTGTCTGCTGTTTATTGTAGCAGAACTGATGAACACTGATAAAAAAAAAAACCCTGACTGTAGTTCAAATGGAAAAATAGATTGAACTATATAACTGATCTGACTAGAGGCTACTGTAGTTCCAGGGTTAAATCTGACTACCATATACTTTTCACTCCACTACTTCCCTCCAATTTATCTCTTTGCATGTTCTTCTTACTGGATGATGTTTATTAGCATCCTCTAATGAAATGCATCTCCTCAACTTACCAATCATAGCTTACGCCAAACTAATTACAGCATGCATAATAATAATAATCAGTTGTGATCACTTTGCCGCCAAAAGGACTTTTAGCATGTTTGGAGACCGCAGATGGACGAATGCCTGTATTCCTTTGTCCACCCAGAGGCAGAACCTGAGCTGGAGCATCTTTTCGTCACCAGCAACAAGCCGGACGGTTTTACGCTGCAGTGGACGGCTCCAGAAGGAATCTTTGAAATGTTTATGATCAAAATCACTGATGGATCTGGAAAAGAAAGGCAGATGAGTGTATCAGGAGACAAGAGAACAGAAGTGATCTCTGGCCTCGATGAGGCTACAGAGTATGAAATTAAGCTCTTTGGGACAATTGCAGGACGGAACTTCAAGCCCATTTCAGGGAAAGCTCTAACAGGTATTTGGATATGTCTTGGACAAACAAGCCGGTGAAATCAGTCTTTCATCGCACTTTTTACAATTTAAGTAAATAGGTTTCATCTAAGTACTAACCTGCTGAGCTGAGTTTCCTGAAAGCATCACGGCGCAGATATGGTGGCAGTTACGACGATGCTTTTGGGATGCTGTGGCCTGTTCTTATGTCTTTCAGTCATAGAAAATCAATGTCTCAACTTGTCTGTGTCTTTGTCCTGGTTTTCTAAATCAAAATCTTTTATCAAATACTAACCTCTTAAAAAAAAAAAAAAAAAAAAAAAAAAAACGGATTCAGATGTATAGATTTGCACAGGAAAAAAAACCTAGATATACGTTTTTTCTTTTGTTTCTACACTTTCTTCTTCTTTTGTATCTGACATCTTTCACCAACTGCCCAGTCACGCGGTTTTACTCATTGGACAGCGCAACCGGGTCTGTGTTTTAACTGAATATGTGTCTGTCTTTGGTTGTCTGGCTCTGTCCCAGGGGGCCTCTCTTCCCTCTTGAGTCTGACGTTGGCATGTCACACCATTGTCCTCACGTAATGGGGGCAAGTTAATCTCCCCATGTCTGTCACACAAGATTCTACGATTCCTGACATTGAAAAATGGCCGAGAGGCTTGAGCTCTTTTTATCTCGTTGTTTCGACTATGTCTTTCTATACGCTATACTAACTTTTTACGTTTTCACATGCCTCATATTCCTTTCTGCATTCTCCCGAAAATAGCTAGCCGGTGTCTTTTTGAAGCCATCTGGGTACTGGACTGGGTTCATCTTGGACTGGCATCAATAACACTTGTCCAATTTGTGTTCACACAGCCTCTAACACTTTGTGTTTGCTTTGCTTATTGTCTCGTTACGTGTTGTCTCCTGCAAGGCCTGGGCAAACTGAAGGGTGTTCGCTTTTCCGATGTCACCGATACCTCTGCCACCGTTCACTGGACTGTCCCTCATTACCGCGTCAACAGCTACAGAGTCACCTATGTGCCCATTCATGGAGGTACGTACAGTAGTCCAGAGCTATTCTGGCTTTTTGCCTATTGCTACTTGGCCTTCTATGGAAAGTCATACTTAATGATTGTGTTAAGTACTTCTCCAGCTGCAGTTCAGTGTAGTTTGGACATTGTAAATGCTAGAAGTAAATCTGCAAGCATAGACCTCAGAAATCATCAATCATCTTTTCCAGTATAATTACTATATAATTCTTATCTCTTTGCCGCGAAATTTTATTTCTAAAAAACCCTCTCAATCGTCCAGACTTACACAATGTGTTTTTTGGCATTGAAAAGTTCTGCTCAAGTATTTAGATCAATCCGCATGTTAATGGATGCGATCCATCAGAGAAGTCTGTTTTTCCCATCAGCACCTTCTCACTGATAATGCTGCCCTCTTGTGGTGCTTTATTGCTCATGCATGACTCTGGTCCACTCTGTGGTCAAATCCTGGTCCTGTACCCCCTCTGCAGGCACTCCCTTGACAGTCACTGTGGATGGAACTGCGTCCCACACCGTTCTACCCAACCTGACCCCCGCAATGACCTACCGAGTAAACGTCGTTTCGGTGAAGGGTCTGGAGGAGAGTGAGCCGTCGTCTGATACGTTTACAACAGGTACAACGTACACACATACACATTGATGTTAATGCTGAGTTTTAAAGTGATACTCCACCATTTTTCAGCCATAAGTGTACCATGTATGTGATTATCACAGAGCTTTGCTTGTTGTCTCATTATGTGTTGTTTCCTTTAAGGCCTGGGCAAACCCAAAGGTATCCGCCTCTCTGATATCACCGACACCTCGGCCAACGTTCACTGGACTGTCCCTCACTACCACGTTGACAGCTACCGAGTCACCTACGCACCCGTTCATGAAGGTAAGTGTTTCTACTTAATGCTGATTTCTACTTTCAGTCCAGTTCCTGTACTTGAGCCGGAATGTTTTTTTTTGTTAAGCCACACAGTGACTTATGAATCATTTATAAACATAAAAAAGCAGCCTAATTGAAAGCATGAACCAGTGAGAAACAGGTGCAGATGACCTGATGAGTAGGTGATTAGTATACTGATTATGCTGAATGCTGAGTGGTTGGAACAGATGAGAGGGGAAATGAGGTTGCTGCTGAGGTTCTTACATAAAAAAATTATTTTTAAATAGTATATTTAGGCATCTTGCAGCCTGTTGCAGTAAATACCTTGTTTCTATTTCTTTAAATAATCTATATCATTTAATTTTGGCGGCACGGTGGCTTAATGGTTAGCACTGTCGTCTTGCACCACCAGGATCTGGGTTCAATTCCCACCTCGGGGTCTGTGTGCATGGAGTTTGCATGTTCTCCCTGTGCTTGATGGGTTTCCTCCCAAAGTAGGACGTTCCCAAAATTCCCAAATTGCCCATAGTGTGTGAATGTGTGTGTTGACTGGAGGTTGTGAAAATGGGAATAAATACAATGGTAATCACCAATTCCTTTCCACGGTCCCTAGTTGGATTACAGAGGTTCCTAGATGGATGGATGGAATTTCAATAAGATGTGGCTCAAGACTTTTGCACAGTACTGTAGATCTCAAAGGAGGAGCTCACTTAATCTATCATACATTCAGTCACACAATCCTGACACAGTCCAATCATTCATCCATTTCCTAAATATATCATTTATAAAGTACGTTATACAACTGTCTGCAAATATTTGGACATATTTTCGCTCCCAAAGTTTGACCACCATATTAAGTCAGTACTTAGTAACACCCTCGTTGACAGATATCAGTGCTTGCAAATACTTTTTTGTAGCCAGCTAGAAGTTTTTCCATTCTGGTTTAATTAAATGTCAATCCCTTCTCCTGGTGGAACATTTCAAGTTGTGAGACATTCTTGGGCCTTATTACAGGCACAACGTGTTTAAGATAAACCTTTATATTTTTGAAAGACATTCACGTCACACAGGAGCGCAAGGGAGCGATCCAAAAGCTTCAGTCTGCATTTCGTTCAGTATTGTGAGATGGATTTTGTGATAGTTTCTGGATCATTGTCCTGTTGTAGAAGCCAACCCCCTGTCAGGATAAATTTCCTGCCTGAAAGTGTCACATTTGCTCGCGGGATCATCTGACATTTACGAGAATACGTTCTCATATCTACTTTTGAAACATTTCCTGTGCCACTGGAACAACCCTCACTCTCGTCAATGCTGCTTAATCCTATCCCAGGAGACTTAGGGCACGAGCCGGGGTACACCTTAGACGGGGGGCCTATCCATTGCGGGGCACACACTACTATGGATTTGGGAATGCCAGTTACTGTAGCTTAATCAGCATGTGCAAACCGGAGTACCCAAAGGAAACCCACCAAGCACGGGGAGATCATGCAAACTCCAGGCACATAGACCAGAGAAGGGAATCAAACCCACACCCTGGAGGTGCAAGGTACAGTGCTAACCACTAAGCCACCATGACTGGCACATCCCCAAAAGCATATTATATCCCACCCACTTTTTATATAATTATATAATTATATACTTCTTATATTAGAATTATATAAGGTTTATTAAGTTCTGAGACTTTACAGCTATAAGGATGGACAAACATTTTCACATTTTTATTCTATGCTTTTAAGTTTGTTTAACATACTTTGCAGCAAAAGTTGTGTTTACTTCTTTTCATTTAAAAATCAACACAATATTTACATTGTCTACAGCTTTCCAAACACTTACACACAAATGTACGCAAGAAAACTAAATTAGGTATTTTTTCAGAACGATCAGCATGTTAATGCAATGCATTATAGTCTGGCATCCATAGTCTGGTAGTGCTGCCCTCTTGTGGTCCTATGCATCACATGCATGGTCAAAACCTGGTTCTGTAACCCCACTACAGGCACTCCTATAACAGTCACATTGGGCGGAGGTGAGTCCCAGACCGTCCTCCACAATCTGACACCCGGGGTGACCTACAGAGTGAGCGTCATATCAGTGAAGGGTCTGGAGGAGAGTGAGCCAGCCTCAGATACATTTAAAACAGGTACAATTCACACACTCATGATTTACTCATGATTCTTTGATTTGCTCTGCTTGTGGTGTTGGCTCATTATGTATTGTCTCCTGCAAGGTCTGAGCAAACCAAAGGGTATTCGCTTCTCTGATATCACCGATTCCTCCGCCAATGTCCACTGGACTGTCCCACGTTACCACATCGACAGCTACAAAGTCACCTATGCACCAGCTCACGGAGGTGAGTGCTGCTTTTGTCATTCAACAATCTGGCTTAATGCCAATTTCCATACAGACTTCAATGGAGATCTAAATATTTTATACTAGTGGATGCTACTACTATAATAAAAGGACATGAATAATAAAAGTGTATAGATCTGCACGTTGGATTGTACAAATCATCTGTTCAGCAACACAATTTCGACATAATCCTTCCATATAATTAGAGTCTCGACAATCTATCTGATCTTATACATTGATCCTGGAATGCCTGTGCTTTTTTGGTCTTTCCTGAATATGTGATTTATCATTATTTAAGTATTCCATTCAAAACTTAGGCACCCCTGGCAAAATTCAGATTTTGTCACAAAAGTTTGGACAAAATGCTTTGGTAAAGTGCTCGCCCTATCATCGCGAGTTCAATTCCCAGGTGATGCTGTAACCTCTCGCAGCCGGAGGTCTAGAGAGAGCTGATTGGTCGAGCTCTCTCAGAGGGGAGGGATGAGAGGTACTTAGTGCTCTCACATTAATTACTACAGGAGGCTCTGTGAGCTTACAGGAGGATCTACAGGAGGATCTGTGAGCTTACTTTGAGCAAAAGATGCGGTCGCGCTGGCATCACATGGTTCTCAGGATATACATGATAGTCTTCGGCCCTCCCGACTGGGTGGTAGTAGTAGTCTTAATGTGGAGCCCCCTAGTGACCAGGAGGAATTGGACACAACTAAAGTAGGGAGAAAATGGGGAAAAATCCCAAAAAATTAAAAATAAGTTTTATGCAATAATGAACTGTTTGAGCAGTTGATATTGAGATGTGTCTGCTACTTACGCTATATAAAGTCTTCATAACGGCTCTAATCTGGGGTGCTGTTTGTTAATTGGTGATTTCTGAGGCTGGTAACTTTAAATGAACTTCTCCTCTACAGCAGAGGTAGGATTTGTTCTTGCCATTCGTTGTTGTTGTTGTTGTTGTTGTTGTTCCTTAATGACCTAATTCCATATGTATTATTTCATAGTTTTTACATCTCCAGGCCTGTTGTAGGAAAAAAAACACTTATTGTTGTAGACATTGCTGTAGACTTGTCAAAAAAATGTAGACATGTCACTAAACAAAAAAAACGCTTTGAATTAGAAGGTGTGTCCAAACTTTTTAACTAGTACTTTGCTTATTATGCATGATAACGGCATTGTAAGGACCTTTTATGTCCTTTATTATGTGGTATGTTTTAGATCATTGTTCAGTCTGCTTTTAACTTCAGTTTCTTGACTCACTGTGTTATATTTGCTCCCAGGATTTTTGACATTAAGTTGAATCCATTGGTGCGTTAACATGTGCAATGTTTCATGCATCATTGGCAGGTGCAAACCCCAAAAAACATACAAACTGAATGAATGAATGAATGAATGAATGAAGCTCTCTCCATGCTTAACAGTTAACAGCTTGTTATTTTCACCAACTGCTCTTTTTTTTTTTTTTACAAACATAACTTCACTACAAACATAACTACAAAACACACATTTTCCTTATCACTCCTCAGCAGCACTTTGCAACAATGCATCTGGCTTATCTACATATTCTTTTGCATAAATCAGGCATTTACATTTGTGACGAACTCACAGGTAAGGTTACCGTCTGATGACTCTTCCGTGCAGACCGGATTTGTTAAAGCAATGCTACAGAACAGAACAAAACACTACTCTGTGTTTAATAGAACCTTCCTACAGGTCCTTAATATCATATGGTGGATGTGCTTTGCCTTCGTCTCTAGCATACATACCTTTCTACCAGAAGGTTTTCTTAATCTTCCAGATGTTACTGTTATTTTCACTGCATCCTCTAATTGACATTTCTTAATGACAGTGGAAATTGTGAGCTAGATGTACTTCCTCTGCTTTGTACTCATAAATTAGGTTTATTTTTATATCCTCAGTCAACTGTTCAGTCGAACCGATGGCTGTCGATGCACATGAGCACAAGGTTTCAGAGCCAAAGGATTTATTATGCTCTGGAATTGTTATTCTTAATGACGATTCTTGACCTGCCTAACAAGCTCTAATGAATCAACAAAAGCCTAATAGGTCACTTAAATGATAAAGAATTCCAGATGGAAGGTTCTTTAAACTTTTGCACATGCCACAGTTACTTTTTTTTTCTTTTACTGCGGAAGTTGATTTAATTGTAAACAATTGTGCATTAACATTGGCATTTCTATTGGCTACAGGAGGTCATGTCGTTTTTTTTTTTGTTTTTTTTCCCCAATAAAATAATCCAAATACTTTAAAAGCTCAAAAGCTGGTGTGCATCTTCTCCCCATGCTTTGTGAGTTTGCTCCAGGTATACCAGTTTCCCCCAAAGTACCAAAGACTTATCTGAGGAGTGCTCCTAAATGCATGTAGTGTTTGATTGGGAGTACAGTAAGTGTGTACTGTATGTGTGTGTGTGCTTCAGCACCCCGTGATGGTCTAGCACCCCATTCAAGGTGTCCTTGAGCTCCATGGGATAGTCTCCGGGTCCCATCATGTCCCTACATGCATTACCACTTAAAAAAAAAAAAAAACTTTTTAAATAATAAAAAAATAATAATAGTTAAAAAAAAAAAATAAATAAATTAGTTACTCACAGTTGCCTAAATCTTTATACACAACTGTATATAAGAAAACGCTTACTCATCATCTATAATCACTTAAGCCTATATACGAGGCAGCATGAGGCGGGGTACACCCTGGTCAGGGTGCCAATCCATTACAGGGAATACACAAATACAGACACTCACACACTACGGGCAATTTGGGAACGCCAGATGACCTAACCCAACTTGGTGCGTTACCCAGAGGAAACCCACGAAGCACAGGAAGAACATGCAAACTCCATGCACCCACAGGTGGGAATCAAACCTGCATGGGAATTGAACCCAGACCCTGGAGGTGCAAGGCGACAGTGCAAATCATTGAGCCACCTTACTGTATATAAGAAAACTCATATTGAGTTTAAGAAGATTCAAATTTTTTTAGAATGATAAATTCACAAGAAATTCCAATCTTGAAACGCAATGTTTTTGTTGTTATTGTCAAACTGTACAGTGTACATGTGTAGTCTTCTTTACGTAATGCTGCCCTCTTGTGGTGGCTTATGACTCTGGTCTAAACTTGGTCCTGCACCCGCATCTACAGGCAGTCCCATAACAGTCTCAGTGGACGGAAGTGAATCCCACACCGTTCTGCCTAACCTGACACCCGCGGTGACCTACGACGTGAGCGTCATCTCAGTTAAGGGTCTGGAGGAGAGTGAGCCAGCATCTGATTCATTTACGACAGGTACAGTGAGCGATTCTGTGCTGAATGTTAATAGCATCCTCAGCACATACAGTATATGTGTGATTCTCACTGAGTCTTTACTTTGCTTGTTATGTATTGTCTCCTGCAAGGTCTGGGCAAACCAAAAGGTATTCGATTCTCTGATGTCACCGATACGTCTGCCACCGTTCACTGGACTATACCTCGATACCGCGTCGACAGTTACAGAGTCACCTACGTGCCCATTCATGGAGGTGAGTGTCTCACTCTCATTCCATTCTGACTTATTAGAAGAAAAGAAAGAAAACAAAGTTGTTGGTGCTAAACTCAGGATCCTCTGATCAGCAGCCAAGAGATTATACCACTGCCCATAACTTTATTAATACATTGCCTTCTATGGAGATTCATATTTTATATATGGGAGGTGTGTTCAAGTCAAACAGGGAGTTTTGATTCTGCAGTATGACAAAACAAAGTTATAAGAGTAAAAACCTTTTATTTTTCTATATAATCTCCTGCTACACTAATGCAATTATCCTAGTGCTTGGATACCATCAAGGTAGAAAGTTTTCTCAGTACGATGGAGCCATGACCTCCATTCATGACCCAAGCATGAAGGCTTGGAGCAAGGTCAGGACTGTACAGGGACGTAGCAGTATCTCCCAGCCGAGTTCCTATAATGTGCAAGTGGTGTTCGTTAATGATTATGTGTGCAGTTCACAGCGGTCTCCGAGCCACCTTGGTCGGGATCATCATTCATGGATGTACAGCCTTCTTTGAAACGTTTGCACCGTTCAAATGTTTTACTACAACTAAGAGTCTTATTACCATATTTTGCTTGAAGTCTATAGCGCTTTCACTCATGAGTTCCATTTTGGCTTGAATGGCCCTCGTATTAAGTGCATCTCCAGCTGAAGTGCAGCGTAGCATGGGTTTTGTAAATGCTAGAGGTAGTAGATCTGCAAGCTCAGAACTCACTAATCAATATCATCTATGCAGAGACACAATCTTGACACAACCCATAATCCAACAATCCAACTCATCTTACACTATAGGGACAAAAGTATTTGGCAGTGACACTGTAGCTAAATCATACACTTCAATATGGAGTCGGTCCCCCTTTTGCAGCTCTAACAGATTCCACTCGTCTTGGAAGGCTGTCCACAAGAATTTGAAGTGTTTCTATAGGAATTCATGCCGATTCATTCTGTATAGCATTTATGAGGTCAGGCACTGATGTTGGTCGAGAAGGTCCGGCTCGCAATCTCCATTCTAGTTCATCCCAAAGATGCTCGATGGGGTTGAGGTCAGGGCTCTGTGCGTTCAAGAAAGTCAAGTTCTTCCACACAGAACTCATCAAACCATGTCCTTATAGTCCTTGCTTAGTGCACTGGGTCACAGTCATGCTGGAATAGATAAGGGCCTTCAACAGACTGTTGCCACAAAGTTGGAAGCATAGCATTGTCCAAGATGTCTTGGTATGCTGAAGCATTAAGATTGCTCTTCAGTGGGAATAAGAGACCTGATTGAAACACCTAAATTCAATAGTTATTATAGTATGTATTACTAACAAGCTGATTTTGCATAGATAAAACATCTAACATGGGTTGTCCCTCTGATGGATCAAAAATGAGTTCATCAGAGGGACAACCCATGTTAGATGTTTTGGAGATAAAGTCAGGGAGGCCAGATTGAGGTGGTTTGG
>JAQMYL010000014.1:18098223-18109530 GCA_030014365.1 Clarias pachynema | reverse complement strand
ACATGAAGTTAGTTGGTGTGAGAGAAGAGGATGCAGAGGATAGGGTTAGATGGAGGCAGATGATTCACTGTGGCAACTCCTGAAAGGGAACAGCTGAAAGACAAAGAAGAACAAGACTAACAAGCTGATTTTGCACTGTCAGTGCTATTTATTGCAAAAGGCCAGGTTATATGTATCCATTTAACTCCCTCCATGGCTTTGTTCCTTCTCTGCAGGACGATCTATGACAATCACAGTGGACGGAAGCGAGTCCCAGACTCTTCTGCCCAACCTGACACCGGGGGTGACCTACCAAGTGAGCGTCATATCAGTGAAGGGTCGGGAGGAGAGTGAGCCAGCGTCTGATCCAGTTACAACAGGTACAATTTACACATGCACACGCACCAACAAACACAATATTAAATGTTTGTACTCCTGGATATGTCATACAATTCTAAAGCTTTGATAATATCTATTCATGTAGTTTTGTCCAACACTGTCACTGTAAAAAGCGTCATTTGCAAAAACATTTGACTAAAGGGTTCAGTATTCAGGCCATCAGTGCCACTCCTTCCTGAAGTCTTTGTCTCCTATGCAGAAGGGTTTCTTGTATTGGTACTTGCATAAATGTACTTGCATTTCAATACAGACTTCAATCCTCATCTGTTAGAGTAATTTTCCATGTGTAGTCACAATTTTGGCTTATACAATAGTATAATCTCTGTAATCTCGCTAAGATTGTCTCTCTCATGAACACAGCTGATGAAACTTCCATTCCTTATGAACCAAGCTAGGGTGAATTATTTATTTATTTATTTTTAGCTCTGGACAAGCCTCATGGTTTGGTGGCAGTCAATATCACGGATACCACGGCGCTGTTGCACTGGCAGCCTACCATCGCCACCATCGACGGATACGTGATCATCTACAGCGCAGAAACAAGTAACAAATCACATCACACAAATCATAAGCTAAATCCCATGCTCTTCTTCAAGAAGCATTCATGTCTAGCAGGGGTAAACAAAAAATGCCTTTGCTGCCAAACTTCATACTTTGATCTAGGGTAAAAAAAAAAAGATTAAAAAGTAATAGTTAGTATAATAGAATAATGAATAGCAAGCTGGTTTGCTAGCTAAGTTCAATAGTAAAGATTAAAAGAAACGAATAATTTAAAACATAAGTAAGTGTTTCGGCTATATGCGCTATATTTCGGCTAGATTGCTGTTTGTGATTATTTCCATCTTATGCAAACGAGAATATTTGAACAACTCTCTATTATTTTCTATTATTAGTTGTGTGTTATTAAAGATTGACACACATGGTTCTCAAAATTGATATTACACATGTAAGAATGTATGTTAAAATGAAGAGAAAAAATTAAAAAGTCACTATAGCAAATACAACATGTTGTATGAACATTGGAATAATTGAACACAAACAAGGCAGATCCTGTATATACGCCCTTCTTTGGTAGATGCTAATGAATATTAATGAGCACGCAAATGCAAGGATCACGTGACCTGGTGTCAATTTTAAAGATTTTGTGAAATAAAGATTTTCTTTGTTGTTGTTGCAAGTTGGCTCTGTGTCCGCCATGATGGTTGTTATAATGAGCTCTCAGGTCATGTGATCTCAGATCTCAGTGCCATATCAGTGAATATTTTTCTTATTTATTATGTATAATAAATGTATAGTCCGAATCAAGCTTTAATGACTATATACTTATATAATGTGGTTATATGGTCTACATACCCGACTATAAATGTGCTTCAGCCTGTGTGTGTAGAGCAGCAGTGGCAGTGCGATTTGGAAAACAAATAGCAAACATTTGACTATAGTCAAAGCATCAAGCCGCACCAAAGATCCTGCCATACGTTTAAGCATAAATACCGTACTTAGGATTTTTCTTTTTTTCTGGTTGCTCGTAATGTACTGTATTTGTCTGCCAGGCAATCAGAAATAAAAAATTAATATTCTGAAGTCTGATTGGCCCAGGCTAGTACTACTGTATGTCCACACGTGTTTTACGTTAAATAAATTGTACTGACATTCCAACTTCATAAAGTTCTTTGTTAATGCTTTTTTTAAATCTCTCTCTGATAGTTCCCCCAATAACAGAGCGAGTTTCGGGAAACATTGTGGAGTTTGAGATGAGCTCTCTCTACCCTGGTACTGAGTACACTGCTAAGGTCTATGCAGTGAGAGAAGCTGCCAAGAGCTCCGCCACGTCCACACAGTTTACTACCGGTAAACACACACACACACACACACACACACACACACACACACACACACACACACACACACACACACACACACACACACTAAACATGCAACCTACTGTACCTGCATGCTCCATTTTCATATAGACTTATTGTTCATGCTCTTAAATATACAGTCCATTGCATAAAAAGCCTACATAAGCATTTGCAAAACGTCATATCAAGTCAAATATTAAAGTTGCACAAGTTACAGTGGTTAAGCGTTAGTATGTTAGTTAGTATGTTCGTTAGTATGGCCAATCGAATGCAGTAGGTAAAATGTATCAAACTTTACATTTTGAGAAAAGCCAGTTGATAAATACCTTATTTCCTATAAGCATTGTTTTAAAGCACTTTAATGAACACTATCCGAGCTGGTTAATTCAGTTGAATAAGAAAAGCATGCATTTCTTGCTAAATTGTTTTAGTTTTAAGGTTTAGTAGGGAAATCCTGGTGTCCTGGTGGTGAGGGTTCCCTCATATTCCTATTACATCATGAGATCCTCATTTACTGTAAATATTCTAAAAAGAGGATTTCAAACATTTTTTCCTCGTAAGCAGTGCTCCTCATAAATAAACTCGCACCGGTCGTATCTCAGGAACCGGACATGATGCAATAATAAACTTGGCATCAACAGAGAGCTTGATGAACCAGGAATCTGAACATACAGTATGCACAACTCAAATCACAAAAATGTGACTTAATACCTGATTTGATTTACTCAGTCAAATTTATATGGGAAACTCTGTACATCTGAGCATTATTTATTGCCTTAGCCAACATTAGCCAACAACAAACTTCATACAAAATAATAACACAAATTAACTTATAAGTAATATTAAGAATAATTAAAATATTTGTTTTTTTTATGAATGATTTGACTTTTTTATGAATGATTTGACTTTTTGATGAATGATTTGACTGATGTGAAAGTCAAGGTCTGTATCTCACTATGGCATATTCAGAATCATCCCTTCCTTTGCATGTACTGTAAATGTTATACTGTATGTTATTACATTATAACCATGACATAGTGTATTATTTGCATTTTATTCAGTCATTCCTGAAGCATATTACCAGTTTAAATAGTTTTATATTCGTAACAACACATCAGCAAAGAGTATGTGCTGAAGAATATAACACTGGTACTCGATGATGCGGAGAGTAATATAATATTTTAAATGCACAACCCTGTACCCATATCTGCATGGTTGTTGGCCTCCATGAAAGCCAGATTTAATGCCGTTCTTCTGCTGCAGATGTTGATTCTCCCCAAGACCTGGAAGCCAGTAACGTCCAGACTGAGAGCGCCACACTGACATGGAGGGCACCACAAGCCCAAATCACAGGCTACATCCTCACCTATGAGTCCGCTGACGGTATAGTCCGGGTCAGTGGAACAAATATACAGTAGTATTGTGTTTGATGATACTATAGTACATATTTAAGTTCTTGTCACTTTTACGAGTCAATAAAGTCAGTCTATGTTTGTAAAACAATTATGAGCTGTGCAGCGTCTCCGAAAAGTGTACTGTAGCGTTTGTAACATCCTGTTGCCGGCTGTTCTGTCTTGTTTCAGGAGGTCATCCTCAGCCCCACATCCACGTCATACAACATGAACCAGCTAAGTGCCTCCACCGAGTACACAGCGCGCCTGCAGGCCATCTCCGGCCCCCTGAGAAGCCGCATCATCTCCACTGTGTTTACCACCAGTGAGTCTAAACTTATCTTAAAAAACAAAGTGAAATCTTTATAGAAATACAGTCTCATTAACTTCTCGTTTATGGCATTATTTAAAAACGAAAGGACCAGCAAGTCCATTATTATACCCTGATTTTCCAGGTTACGCACATTTTCCTTAATATTTATGTCTTCTTTTCTGCCAGAGATTTTTCTAACTGTAAAATTCCATAAATGTCTCTATTATTAAAACTATTCAAACATGACTCATTAGTTACAGTAAATGCATATAATGATTGGATATGTCTATTGGATATGTCTATTGGATATGTCGAGTCCTACAGCTTTTTCATTTCAAACTGTTCACTGCTAGACGTCTGGTTTGGATTAAACCTGCTTTATTCATGTCAGCACTCAAACTGACTAAAAGGTTCTAAATATACAATCATAAATATAACAGTTTTGGGACATTGGTGGCTCAGTGATAGATTTCTTGCCTACCATGTGAAAGGCCCGGGTTCGATTCCAAGCTAATGCCCAAACCCCAGCTACTGGATATAGTGCTGGTCCCAAACCCGGATAAAATGGAAGGGTTGCATCAGGAATGGTTGTGCCTGATTCATTTATTAAAAAAATAAATAAAAATACGAATAAACTACATACACTGTATATACTCACACAAGCTGATTAATAATGATGTAATGTTATTAGTGAAATCTAATGTGATTATTCTGCACTAGTTAGCAGAACATGGGGGATGGTTTCACTTCTGACATGCACCCACCTGTAATTAATTAACTCTACTTCATGAAATGTCTTGAAATGTCTGTACAGTTAAACATTACCAGATTGTTTCTTTTAAAAACTCTGTTTAGTTTTTGAATTGTGAAGTGTACAGGAGAAGATGTTACTGTATAGACAGTCTTAGACCACGCACGCCACTCACTTCTGTGTTGAATTGTGTTAAATCCTTCGTTGTATCTTGTTTTGTTTGTGTGTTTGTGGCACAGTTGGAATTCTCTACAGACACCCGAAAGACTGCTCCCAGGCTCTGCTGAACGGCGACACCACTTCGGGCCTTTACACGATATACATGCGTGGGGACGAGAGCCAGCCCTTGCAGGTCTACTGTGATATGACGACAGACGGAGGCGGCTGGATTGTACGTAATTAATTATACTCCGGTTTTGAAGGGAGGAATAAAACAGAACAGGAAGTAAACATAGCTGGACGTGTTAAAACAGAAGCCAAACAAGAAACGACATGGTCATGGGAAGTCGAGTTACTAGTACTACCCAATGTTCATAATTCTCCAAAAAGAGCATTTTATTCCTCATACGACACTGCAGTATATGCCAACGATTCCATTTTTTAAAACAAATTTACATATTGTGTGGTTTATTGGTTTACAGGGAAACATGACCTCTGTTCTCTTACTTTACAGCCTTTCAGTCAGCATTAATAAAGATGAATTAACATCTTGACCATGGGAATCAATCAGATTTAAGAATTTAACATTACTGTGCACTGATCAGCATAACATTAAAACCCTAAAACATTAAGCCCAATATTAAAAGGTTCCCTTTGTGTCACCAAAACAGCTCTAACATCTCGTCAGACAGGTATATCTGCCACCAGGACGTTATCAGCAGATCTTTTTTTTTTATTTTATTTGCTATAAAAAAAGTTGCAAAGGGCACCCATGGAGCAGACTTTGTACATTCCATTCCATTAATGTTTGATCTGATTGAGTTCTGAGGAATTTGGAGGCCGAATCAACCACCTTCAACTCTTAGCCTGTTAAGCCCCTGGCACAGCAAACCGTAAGGGTCTGAGTATTTTGGTCTCAGCATTTCCTTTTATTCAGCAGTTTGTGCTACATTCGCTTTTGTGTGGGATAAATGAGCCTTGGGTGCTCATGATCCTGTCACCAGATTACTGGTATATAACTGACAATCGATGTTATTCAATTCACCTGCCGGTGGTGGTAGCCCTTAAAACTTTAAAGTATATTGAGCCATTTTTTGTTTTGCATTTACAAAAAACATATATATGGGTCAGGATTGTTCAGTATAGAGTGACATATAATTTTTCATTAGCATAACTTAAATATGATGAACAGAATTTTATTACCAACTATACAAAAAATAATAAAAAATATGCTTATTTTGAGAGTTCTACATTTTCTACAAACCCAAATGAAAAGTTTGATGTCTGAAGCATCCCCGTTAACGCACACACACACACACTATATATATATATATATAAAATTTTATTAATTTTTATATATATAATTTTAAATATTTATAAATATTTATATAATTATATATATTTTTTAATGTATATATATATATATATACATATATATATGTTGTGTTGCCGGCACAGATCTGTTCTGCTTTGGATGGCTGATTGGTGTAAATAAACACTGAAACTGTGTGATGTTATTCTAGCAAACCATCCAAAAAGGTGTAACATCGAACATTTGGAAATGTGGTGTGGTTTTACTCGCCTGCAGGTGTTTGTCAGGAGGCAGAGTGGTAAAGTGGATTTCTTCCGTAACTGGAGGAACTACACTGCAGGATTCGGGGATATGAACGACGAATTCTGGCTCGGTACGGATCACGTGAAAATAACATCTATGCATCAAAATACACTATTATAAATTCCTATAAAAGTAATGAACATTAAAATGAATGCATGTGCCACATTTTGTGAACTAATAGAAGTAAAGTGAACTTTTGTAATGACTCATTTCGCTGCTGTTGTGTCTAGGCCTGTCGAACCTGCATAAGATCACCTCCCTTGGTCAATACGAGCTGCGAGTGGATCTCAGCGATAAGGGCGAGCATGCATATGCTCAGTACGACAAGTTCTCAGTGTCTGAGCCACGTAGTCGCTATAAGGTGCACGTAGGGGGCTACAGCGGCACGGCAGGTATTAGACGTTCTAATGAAAAAACGTGAAAAAACATAACTTTTAAAAAAGTGTCAATGTAAATAAAGTACTGTGAATTTATCAATAACAATAAACCAAATCTTTCCTGACACAAATGTGTTCAAACCTTCCTGAATGCACTACTCTGGAATATTATCCCTTTTCCAGTGTCCTAAATATAAATCATTTCTCATTAAAATGATTATTCTTCACTAATCCTCTTTTCTCATTTCTAGGTGATTCAATGACATACCACAACGGCCGTCCTTTCTCGACTTATGACCACGATAATGACATAGCAGTTACCAACTGTGCCCTCTCATACAAGGGAGCTTTCTGGTATAAGAACTGCCACCGGGTCAACATCATGGGACGATACGGGGACAACAGTCACAGCAAAGTATGACACCTGGTTGAAGATTGTCTCTTTAAAACAACACATAAGACAGTGATCAATGCATACTAATCATTTTAGACCATGTAGCCTGAAATATTGCTTACTACCGAATAAATATGGTTAAAAACATATGGTATACACACAGTATATATATAATAAACATATGGTTGCTCTTTCTGGCCCATATTTATAGATCATTATAGCTCATTATACCTATGTATGTCTCATGTAGCTGTTCTATCAGGTATAATGATTTATGAATGTGATCATTATAGAAAGGCTATATTATACAATACGCATAACATTTTAAAACACTGTGTTTATAAACCTATATAACAGGGCTGTCTTCAGTATACAGTACAGTTTGTAACTGCCAAAATTTAAACACACCCACAAAGCCTACCAATTATCAGATTGGTGGGGTCAACTGTGTTTGAGCAGAAATATCACATTGTGCTGCACACTGGCCCTCCAGGCCTGCTATATAACAATTTGTCACAACAGTCATATGTCTACATAACCACTCATTAAAAACACTTTATCTTGAATCCCATATTCATAAATCCTCATATTAGTGCTTATAATGGTTTGTATGTTGGTAGTGAGTCCTTGTATGCTTGTTCACAGGCCTGATATAACTCTAATAATTCATCAATATCACACAAGAGTGAGTGCTGTTGTACTGGATATCAGCACGGCTGATATTATATGATCTTATACATATTATATATGTATAAAAGCAATTTAATACAGTTTCAACGTTGCTATTTATTTAGCAGATCATGATTTGTACCAGCTATTTTGCTTCACCAAAACAGGGTTTCAGGTTGAATGCCAATTCTAAAGCTAAAACTTTAATGCTAGTGTGCTGTGTAGGGGGTACAATCCCTTGTTTCATAAACCAAATTGTACCCTTGATCAGGGGTTAGAGAGGGATTTGTGGTTCAGCCTTGTGTTAGTTACAGTAGCTTTGTAGCTCGCGTTAGCCGTGAGCAGAACAACATGGATGGTTCAGCACTCCGGTTTCCTCCCACAGTCCAAAGACATGCCGAAATTGCCCGTAGTGTGTGAATGCCAATCAGGTGTTGTAAAGTCGTAAAGTGCAGGCCCTATCATCCAGAGATCGATGAGATCAGTGAGTTCGATTCCCGGGTGACTCTGTAACCTCTCTAGAGGTCTAGAGAGAGCTGATTGGCTGAGCTCTCTCAGAGGGGAGGGATGAGAGATACTTAGTGCTTCCACATTAATCACAGCTCTACTGGCTCTACAGCGTCTGTGAGCTCATGCAAGAGGATAGCGCTGTCCTCCGAGTGTGTTACTCCGCCCCCAACGGTGCGTGAGCGAGCAGTTTGAAAAGATGCAGTCGGTTTGCGTCACGTGGTTCGGAGGAAACACGTGATAGTCTTCGGTCCTCCCGACTGAGTGGCAGTAGTAGCTTTAATGTGGAGCCCCCTAGTGACGGGGAGGAATTGGACACGACTAAATTAGGGAGGAAATTGGGGGGAAAATCCAAAAAAAAAATTTTTTTATTACAAATATATTTAATTATTCTCTCATTTTGTCCACTTTAATATGAAATTAACACCTTAACTTTTTTTTCCTCAGGGTGTGAATTGGTTCCACTGGAAGGGCCACGAGCACTCCGTTGAGTTTGCCGAGATGAAGATCAGACCGTCCAACTTCAGAAACTTTGAGGGAAGAAGAAAGCGATCGTAAAAAAAACAAAAAAAAAACATGGCTAAATAATGAAAAGAAAAGAAAACACCCTCCTTTCTGCCATTCTGCCCGTACTAAATCAGTTCAACCTTTTTCACCAAAGCAGAAGTTTAGCCGTACACTATGTTCCCCGTCTTTCTCCATTTCACTTTCGCTTCCTTCATTTAATAATCCAGATATACCTGACGTCTAGTTGTCCTCATTCCAGGCAAGAACCCACCATTGATCTCGTGAGGCGCCAATAGCTTAAGTGCTGGTCCACAGCTTCACTCATACACTGTCTATACATGAGACGTTGACAGTCTCTTACACTTAAACACACACATATACACATACACACACACCAAAGACCCAAATAAAGTCATTATTGTCTGGCAAAGAAAGCACACTGGTGGGAGGGGTGGTCCTGAAAAGCTTTTCAATTTTCAAGATTAAAAATTCTGTATCCCATCTGGCCATGGTAATTCAAGTATGGTTTGCGTTCCAACTAGGGGTAGAATATGTGTGTGTGTGTATGTGTGATCTCTTTTTTTTTTTAATGTTTGGTGCTTCATCATTGCTTTAAACCACCCCACAATTAACCGTCATCCATCCAGTTGAGAAGTCGTTAAAACCCATTTTGTAAATATTAGCTTTGGTGTGACGCATCCTTTTACCCCCATCGTTCCAGCTAATCAGACAAGACGAATGTTATCATGTAGCACGTTGCACTGCAACAGACATACCGTATACAAGTCTCCGTTTTCAGACCTACAGACACAGCTCCATCATCGTCCCAGCACATAATGTGGTGTGTGTGCCTGTGTGTCATTTTTTTTAACCTATTGCATGCTACGTTGAAATGACCGGTGCTGAAATTTTATCCCTTGATGACCTGGAGTTCATTTCACACTGATGATTTTTGAGCGTGCTGCCACTTGGACACACCGAGACAAGTTCCGTTTGATTTTTAGCAACCGTGTGTGCTCAGAAGTAAAGGCAGGACCTATATCAGTACGCCGCTGATGTAAGAAAGTTCAAGACCACACAGGCAGATTATGATAATGAGTAGGAAAATGAACGAGAGCCATAAGGTTAATGTCATGCAGCAGATGAATACTCAAGAAAGGCCACTTTCATTTTGTAATCAACATTGTACATTTATATAAAAGGTATTGTACACAAAATTAATTAATATACAGATTGAGTCCTTGTGTCCCCCCCCCCCCCTCCCCACCCCGCCCCACTACCACCATGCCTCCTTTCCTTCACTCCCCTCCCCTGACCCTAATCCTGACCCTTTTCCTGCTATAGACTAAACCACTGACCCTATAAAATACCTGTGTAAATTAAAGTCTCTTGTTTGGTATTTGAATATGATTTGTTTGTTTATTTGTTTGTTCGTTTTTTTTTTTTTAATTGGGTGAACAACGGGTGTTTCTCTGTAACCCATATTACAATAAAATGGATTTTGTTTTTAAAAAAAAAATAGTGTGCATAGTGATTATTTGATCTTTTTTTTTTTACTTGTACATGCAACGGCTGCATACAAAGTTTAAGTGGCTTGGCCTAGATTTGGAATTCAAACACAATGTTTTAAATTCTACATATTTTGTATAGTTGTACATCCTACTACTGTATCTGTTTATCTCAGGAGTGTTTGGAGCTTGTACGTAGTGAAGAGAATGTTACACAAACTGTTAACCATCATGGAAACCACCTCACACCCCTCACAACCTACTATACTGGCTAAACAGCTGAGCACTTTCAATAAGAGAATGCTTCAGCTCCGCTGTAACAGAGAGCGCTACAGGAAGTCTTTTCTGCCAACTGCAATTAGACTTCCAAACAAAGCCGAGGTGAGGGCGTGTAAAATACAAGAAATTAAACTGCAAATGATGATTCACTAAAGACTGATTGAGGAAGATGTTGTTTGTAATCCTTACAAATACAAGGAAATATACACAACTGGCACAACTGGCATTGAACTTTATTGAAATTTTTAGCAAAATACATTTTTAGAGCCAAGAAATTCTGTCCACAGCTTGAAATCTCTATTATTATAATTTAGATTATCTGCAAAACAATAAAAAAAAATAAAAAAAGATATACACTACCGTTCAAACGTTTTATAACACTTGCAAATTTCTTTTAATTCCTTTACAATGTAGTAAGAAATAAAAATCAGGAACCATCATGGAGTTAGAAAGTGTTCTAAAACTTTTGAACGGTGTCGTGGCAAATTTGTTGTGAACTATGCCAATTTTCTAAACACAAACTCAACAACTACTTGAGTATTGAAAGAGCAAAAAAGTTTATTGCAACCAAAAGTAAATGGACAGCACTGGACTGGCCAG
>JAQMYL010000014.1:18035011-18050961 GCA_030014365.1 Clarias pachynema | reverse complement strand
GTCATGTAAGAGAACAACATGCACAAACGTAGTGAAGGTGAAAGTACAGATATATTGTTGTAGGATGTAGTAGAGTAAAAGTAAAAACGTATCTTCTAATACAAGTACTCAAGTAAAGTAGCCTACAGATACTGTACATGAAATCTGGATTTAAGTAAATGTACCTTCTTCTGCGTACAACAGACCTACAGTACAGTAAGAGTGAATGTGCTTCCTCTGAGAAATGTGAACCCAGCCATACAGTACGTATACATCTTTAAAGATCTGCTAACTCTGCATCAAAGACAATATAAAACAACAGCGGAAAGTGATATCTACCCATGTGTTTGACTAACATCTCTCTGATCAACAGGGGAGAGTGTGTTTCCTTTTCCCAATCAGAAAGCCAGTTTTGCTCCTATGGCCACGCATGGTCCATGGATGGCTATACTGTATGTAAAAAAATGGGACATCATGCTAATTGCACTATCTAGTTTACTGTGCAAACCCATGATTCGTGTTCCACTTAAAATAAGTGCTGATCACACCCTTGTTCACTTACCACTTTATAAAAGTGACAGGGGGGGGGGGGGGGGATGAAAAATAAAAACATGATTAGCTATTCAGGTTTGTGACAACAGCTGAAATATGAGGCAGGGGAAAAAGCTCCATGACCTTAATCTGGCTTTGCAATTAATCTGCAGCGCACCCTCTGAATGGCTCGCACCGAACTCACAGCCTCGTATAGCCATCTTAATTAAACCCGGCATTGTTGCTGTTCTCTTCATATTGTATTTCATGCTTCCATCCATTCTGCATAGTCTTTCCGTATTGTGATCATAGATCCTCATTAGGTTCCTCAAATTCTACAGTCTATGCACCATATTTTTGGTGGTGGAGTCACTGTATTTTGAGGTTTAATTGAATCTAATAAGAGCTTGAAAAATAAGATCTGGGTCTCTTGCTGTGACGCAGACGCTGCAGGGAACATTCGAGAATAGCATGATGAATTGCTAGAAGTTTGAGTTGACTGAGGTTGTATAATCTATTGCTTCATAAATGTCTTTAATAGAGAGACAGTAAAAACTGAATTACACCAGTCTCTTGCCTGCATCCAGCTCTCAAGCTCTTGGTACTAGTTAAAAATGATATGCAGGGCAGATACTGCGCGTGCTCTATAAAACTGAAAAGGGTATGATTTGCCTGAGAAGAATAAAAAAGGCTGGATAAGAGCAGAGTTTAATTAACAAAAAGGCTACGGTGTGTCAGTGTTATCATCTGACCATCTGTCCATAGAAATCAATATAATAAAAGAAGAAAAAGGGCAGTGTATCTGAAGAGCTCATTAAGTAGAAGAAATCAATAATGCATGTTCAGTTTCTTTCATTCTCTTCTGATCTCAGTGACATGTGTTTAAAAAACATGAACACTCTTAAAAAATGTCATGCACTCCTCATGACAGTGAATAAGTCTATACTTACAAATGCTGTGTTTGGCAATAGACTTACCTATTCTTTAAACCAGGATGCTTAACATATACAATATACATAAGACTCTTGCTATTCCCTTTTCTTCTGCATACCTGAGCTCAGACAGCCCACCGCCCTTCGTATCCAGACATCATGGACAGTTGTGGGGGTGGTATAGATGGCAAAAAAAATATGTTGGGGCTATGGTGCTAAACGTTCTGGCCACCATCTCAGTTTTATCTTTAAGATGAAACAGAGTTAAATAACTTGGACTCATTGGACGCTAAATCCAGGAAACATTTCACTTTGTGTAATCAGTTGACCTTACTGCCATAAGTATAGTCTGGACTGGAAAGAAGTTTAAGCCCAAGTATAAAAATATATCGTGGCTTGGTGGTTACCACTGTTGCCTTTCACCTCCGGGTCCCAGGTTCAATTTCCGCGTCGGGTCTGTGTGCACGGAGTTTGCATGCTCTCCCCATACTGGGTAGGTTTTCTCTGGGTTCTCCAGTTTCCTCCCACAGTCCAAAAGACATGCAGGCTAGGATAATTGACATTCCTTGCCTGTAGTGTGTGAATGAGCATGTGAGTGTTGACCGGAAGTCCTATCACAGTCGTACAAATGGGAATAAATACAATGGTCACCATTGGAGTAAAGAGGTTCCTTGATGGATGGATGGATGGATGGATGGATATATCAAATAAACATGCAAACAATTCACCTCTTTTAATAGGTTGAGGCTTAGTTCTTCCATTTAAACATATCACTTGCAAGAAGAACTTCTCCAAAAATGTATTTAGAAAGCAAACAAATGGTAATGCAATATAAAAAGCACAGATACGCTTTATTCCTGAGTCAAGGCTAATCATTACCACTCTATACTCCATGCAGAATGTATCTACCTGCTGTGCCTGCCCTTCATTTAATCTTCTCCCATACTTCCCTTCTTCCTCCATCTGTCTGGTAGTCAAGTTTGCCCCCTTCTCCTCATTGGGGTTCAGTCTCCCTGGGGATGCTGCAAAACTTGTGATCACTCGAGACCTTTCAAATGTCACAGGCGCATCTAGCAAGTCTAGAGGTCAGCAGGGATCATCATGAACCAAGAACTCCTCATTCTGCAAAGCAAAGGGAGGGTTGAAAGGAAAAGCAGGATAAATGATTTATGAGAGGAGTATTAATCTTTTTTTTGTGTGAGTCTGGGGTAAAATGGCATTTAAAGAAAAAGGCTTACTGCATGATTCTGCTCTTTGCTATTAAGAAGAGAATAACATGCTTCAGGGCATGCTGTTGTAAATAAAAGTATAAGCAACAATGTGGTATAATGTGGGCCAGAAAAGTGTTACCATCACAAAGTTGAGCATGTTGTACTGTATATAACAATAAAACATATTTGTACTTTGTACATATCTGTTTCTTTGAAGCATTCTCCATGCAAGTTTCTGTACAAGTTGTTACCATAACTGAAATACAATATTAGAACAAGCAAATGAATAAGAGAAGGGTCAAATTATTGACCTGCATCAAGCAAAGATGGGACTTTGGAACAATGTAAATAGGTTGTGTGGTCTGATGAGTCCACATTGACCATATTGTAAAGAAATGCTTAGAACAGGGAGTGAGCTGTATATATAAATATATTAATGATGATGATGATGATTATTATTATTATTATTATTATTATTATTAATCATCATCATCATCATCATCATCTTTTTAACATTTTAGTTAGACAAAAATAAGCACTATGGAAAAGTTTGCATTCCAGCAACTAACCTCAATATGTAGTCCTTTGTTTGTATATTTAAAATATTTGAATGTAAAGGGTACTTTTTTGTAGATCTTGTAAAGCTTGTCTTTCAAAATGAAATAAGTTAAAATTAAACCACAAAATTGTGCAAATTATTACTGAAATTACCTAAATTACTTCAACCTATAGCTAAAAATTTTGCTTATGGTCAGTTCAATAAAAATAAGTGAATAAATAATAATATATATATGGTGGCCCAATTCGAAAGATGAGACATCATTATTATTCCACTATTAATATTATGACTTTGCTTCTGATGTAGAAAACAATGATATTCTCAACTGGAGCTGTAGGTATGTACAGTAATACAGTAGATGCCCTGGGATAAGGATAAGAATGATGATTGGACAGCGGGTGGTGAAAAAAAAATGCATTGTGGATTTCCAATATGGTATCCAACTGATGTATACAAGCGATACGTGGTTAAAAATGTGTAGAACATTTAGCATATTTTTCCCCCCTTGAAAACCTAGAAGTGATTTGGAATAAAATAGCCATGTGGCTAAGAGGTAAGCATTACTTATGTGAATACTAATAGAAGATTGAATGATGCTCAGCTTAAAAGCTTTGATTATATAGATTGCTTTAGTAAATAAGATAAAACGGGCCAACAACCTTGTACGTCTTGATTTCATCTCTCCGAAGCTGACACATTTATGATGATGTAGAGTGTTGGATGGAAAGGAAGCTACTTCATTGGTATTCTGCAGCTCAGTCGTAATAACCCATTAGCATCTGTGGAGCAGAATTCAACTAGCGCTTGCCATGAAATGCGAAAGAAGAAGAAGAAGAAAGAAAAAAAAACATCCCGTCAAACAACGACCTGCTCCACTGATGGATCGTGAGCCCACTGGGGAATAAACCTTATTTATGGCATGCCTTAAAGCTGACCTGCAAGCCGTAGAAGCTTCCCATTCAAGTGCTTTCAAGCTTTGCCTTGGTGATAACGTGTAATTCCTGAGATGTAGGGTGTATATGCTATAAGTTCCAGGAGTGTGACCCCAGTTCTCTGTGATTTGTATTCCAGGAAGCCTCCCTTATTTTATGTAGGTGTAAATAGGGTTGTACATTATCATTGTTTCCTGTAATTGGAGCACAGCGATGGGGGACGATTTACACTTCCCTGCATAGTGTGGGGGTTTGAAGATAGATCAGAGTGGGTAGATTGTGCCATGACTGGATGACATGGCCGTTTGTTATTCCCTGACTGCTGGCCAAATTCTTTTAGTCTGCACTTATCTGGGGTAAAAAAAATAAAAATAATGAACAAAAGAGCACGATGAAAGGGAACTTGGAGGGGGAGTGTAGTGATGCTGAGAGATAATTGGGGGACACCTTTTTAAAAAGTCTCATTCAATTAAATGTATCGAAGTGGGTTATTTTTCTGTGCCAGACAACATTAGTACAATCTAGCCAAGTGTGGGGTGTTTGCTCAAAATCCAGCTTTATTACTAAGCCACTTGCACTCAATAAATATATAATGGGAAATAAGATTTTAACATTAAACTGTAATAAGATTATGTAAACAGATACATATCCCAAACATGATGGGATATGATTCAGCCCGACCCAAAGCACCACAATGAGCTTATTTTCAAATAGCAGCATTTGATGAAATCTTTTACAATAGTAATTCATGAAGGCATTTTTGAAATCATTATTTATTATAGCAAAATATAAAGTGTTGCTTTACTGTTTTTATAATTATGTTTAATATTGTGGAACATTCATTAAATATAAATAAACATTATCAACATTTCCAGCTATACACCTGGTCATAGGATCATGGGCTTCTTTAATTGGGCTCACCTAGACTGAAGACCAAAAGGTCAGCTCATCCACTCCAATCCCACAGAAAAGCCAATTCAGCACAAATCACAGAAAAATGGCAATGACAGACAGGCACCAGAACACCCAGTGCACCTCACCCCACTGCACATGGGGCCCAGCAGGCAAAGAGCCCATGGCTGCAGACCCGGCCTCCAAACTCCCCAGTCTGATTGATCATTAGACAAACAAGACTGTTCCACTGAGGCCTCACTCCACAATCCAGCTGCCAAGGATCTGCTGCCAACATCCAGACACCACAGCACAGGGCCAGAAGCCACATCCCAAAAGGCACCCTGATGGCATAAGGGGAACACAAAACCTAGGTAATTTTTCATGTCATGGCTGATCAGTGGATGTTAGTACCTGTTATCAGGTTCATTATAACAGCTGTAAAGGTTTCTCTTTGAATGTCAAAAAGACAAAGTATAGCTTTGCACAATGGTACTGAATAACTTGAACCTTGAAGACTTTCCTTTATTAGACCTCTTCGTGATACTAAGTGATGATCCTGGAGTCTCCTTCCAAATGTCCTTAACATACATACGTTCCATCATCATACTATGCATATTCATAAACACTTATTAATAATCAATTTATGTCATACAAGTTCATGTGGAAGTTGCTGCTATTTAGACCATAAAACAAGTTAGCTGAGATAAACCTGTGATTTTAATTACAGCCAGTGCTAATAAGAGCTATTGATAAAGAGAAAAAAAAAAAAAAAACATTGCAACTGATCAGAATTGAAAATTCTATTTGTGATATAAACTGAACACTACATCACATGACATTAAACCAAGATCATAATTACAGCACAATGTGCTAAACCTTGTGTAAAATTGATTCCCCATGCTCCCAGAACCACTCTCTCAATTTGAATCCTGAAAAAAAAATATATATATCTCCATTAATGTGATATCCTGATCATTCAGGTACATTTAGGTCAACAGCTGACTATTTTATTGCCACATAATATTGATGAGCCTAGACCTGACCAACTGAAGCAACCCCAGAACATAACACTGCCTCCAGAGGCTTGTACAGTGGCCACTATGCATGATGGGTGCATCACTTAATGCACTCCCCCTTCTTACCCTTTTCCATTGCTACAAAGTCCAATCTTTACGCTCCCAAGTAAAACAAGCATTTTTTTTTATAGCCACACAGCTGTTCAGTCCCAAACTTGTGAGTTCTTATCACACTGTGTGTGTGAAAATGCTCTAACAGGATTTTTACTATTCATAGGTGTGATTTCTATTGTTGATTTTTTTTACAATCCAACTTCAGCAAGTGTTTAAATGATATTTGATCCTTGTCATTCTTTTTCTTTATTTCGACCACATTTTTGACCAAAGTTTAGCACCAAATTCCAATCATTTAAAATGTTTCCTAATGCAAGCGAATAAATGTAGCTATTCTGAGGCTATATACAGTACAGTATCTGATCTTGATGATCACTCAAAGCCAAACTTCAATCGAGATCATAATTTTCCTAATCTATAAATATCTTTTTAGTTTCCCATATTGGGAAATCTGCATCATTGGGAATTGTTGGTAAAGATAGAACCATTCAATATCCATTAAACCATTATGAAACTCCAATATTGATTGATACTTTCTTCCCTTCCTTTTTCACTGACTGATGCAGTAAATGAAGATGCTATGCTCAGATAGTTGTGAAAAGAAGTACCTCCTCGATCGATACTAATCCAAGTCATGTGAAATGAAAGAGCAATGCAGGACTTGACTTCTGGGTCAATAGAAAACAAATGGAGAAGAAGAGAAAGATAGTGGGATATATACGACCCAGTTTCTAGACCGATGAAACCGTGTCAGGACAAAACCAAGACAGGTCAGAAAAAGGACGCAAAACTGGATCAGTATTGAACCTCTCCATCTCGGGCACGGTCCCATCATGCTGCTAGTGTTTATGTGCGGATTTAGAGGGCTACTAAATTTACCAGAGAGTAACAGGACACAGATAGGGAGTGTAATCTGTGATAATGCTGCAGTCCCTGCAGTCCTGATACCAAAATCCTCATACAGGGAACAGCCTCTTCTGCCAGCATCCCTTATTTGTTGGTAGTGGCTTGAGGCACAGTGGAGTGGCCTCATTTTTAGGTTGAGTGTTTTTTTTTTTCTCCATCCCCATCTTGCACAGGTTAAACTCTCTCCTTTTTCCATTCTGAAGTTACTTAAATCATACTTAACAGAATAATGACCTGATAATTTTACAATTTTTACACTGAATGGGGTACCGATCTATTGCAGGGCACACAAGTGCACACACACCAGGAAATGAAAAAAATGCCAGTTTGCCTAATCGGCATGTCTTTGGACTGTGGAGGAAACCAGAGTACTCGGAGGAAAACTGACCAAGCACGCGACCAAGAATCGAACCTTCGACCCCTGCCGTGCAAAGCCACACTGCTAACCGCTCCGCCTCTGTCCTGTCTTATGAATGATAGGTTCTCTCATTGCACAGTGCCTAAAGTAATTGAAGCCTTTGCACCAGACATTTAGAACTAGTATTTGTCAGTGGACAAAACACCAAAAATTTAAGATGTTTATTTTTATTTTTTACATTTTTAAACATGAACTTCTTATATTCCAAATGGCTTTCCGCTCATTAATTTTAACCCAGATTGAATTTTGTAATATTATGGTCCATGTTGCATCAGCAGGAGAGATTGGTACTGTACACAGGTGCTGCTTTGACCATAACTTGGCTGCTGTGACATACTGTACAGTGTGTCATAGACACAACTTGTCATAGATCCCAGCATTCTTTTCAACATAATTATATTGATGAGAAAAGCTTATACAGTAACTGCATAGTCTGTGTTCTGATTGCCGATAATATAATTATCTTAAATGATTACTTGTATTGATGATCAGTTCTGTTTATTAGACTCTTATACAAAACACAAAAAACCTTAAAAGATGGAGCTACCACACCTCAAACCATTATCTGGCTAGTCTCTGCAGTACACTTAAGCATTTGTACCATGTTTAAAGAAGGCTCAGCCATTTCCCTAGCAGCTCAAGAGTAATGGTTTCCACGTAATCAAAAGAGAATAGTTGCTTGCCATTGCTAGGAATTCAATTATTCATTGGCTAAATTGTAGTCTGAGTCATTGTTGTAAATCACATTAGATTAGATCACATTGCAACCTATAGCCAAAGACACACTGACAAGTATGAGAACATGCAAGATCCACACACACACACAGAGGTGAGATTTAAACTTCCAACCCCGGAAGTGCAAAAGTGTGAAAGTGTTAAGTACTGTAGTATGCCACTGTGCTGCTAAGCATCATGCATGCACATAGGGAAAAGAGATAAATATTAATTGTCAACTTTCTGCGTATTAATTTTGGACAAACCCTGGGTTAAAGAAAGTTCAGTTGAGAGTAATCAATTCATGAGAACTGACATGCTCTCTTAGCTTTGCCAGCTGAAATAAGATCATGGGAATAAACAACAGCTCAGAAATGAGTAACGCTTTGGAAACTGATGTTTAAATTGACAGCTGGAGAGAGTTAACAAGCAACAGGTGAGATTAGTCAACTAAAAAACAAACAGGAACAAGAAACTTTGACCATATAAGGTAATTAAGAGCAAAAAATGGGGATGTGTGAGAGAATAACGGACAGAATCACTATTGATAAGACAAGTTATATGTTCATTATCATCAAAATCTCTGAAATGACAAATATTCTTATATGCTTTCTTTTATTGAAGTATAAAAGGTCAAATTGTGCATGTTGAAACTTAAGCTAATATACTGTAGTACAGAAATGTAATCTAGGGTATGCCCACTGTGCACTATTTGAAAGCACTTTAATATCTTGTTCTTGCTGCAGGGATACAGAGGATGGGGAGAACATAATGGGAAAATATATAAAAGGTTGTTTATGCTACAAAAGCATGATGAAAGTGACACAGTTATGGAGGAAGTGGGGAGATTTGAGAGGAGAAGAATAGATCAGGGAGTGAGAAAATGCACGGGTGATAAATTTCTGATGCTGCAGAGAGTCGGTAAAGTGGACTATACTTTCTGCTCATGTGCTGAAGGAATGACAGCGATATGGCTGGAGATATAGAGAGGAGGGAGAGATAAATGGAGGTGTGTATGTGAGGCCAGCGATAAGCTTGAGTGTACAATGTGATCATCGCTGCTATCAGTATATACGGTAATGGCGGTTTCATTTAAAATGGGAATAAGAGGGAGGAGAAATGTAGAAATAAGAAAAGTGAATCACCGAACAAGATCTGTTTATGGGTTTGTGAATGTGGAATAACAAAGGGGTCATCAAGTATTTTGGCAGACTGAGATGAGTACTCCAAGCAATATTGTAGCAGAGCCAAAAAAATGGTTGTTTTTCAGGACTCTAGTTTTCTGAACACAAACCACTCAGATTTATAAAGTAGAAGCATTTAAAACAAGAAATTTAAGTGTAAATTTTTACATTTTGAACACAATAACTAATATGTATTACTTAGGCAAAAAGATTTCCAGATTTATGTGCAGCAGCAATTACTTTTACCAGACCATTGTTATGTCTTTCCCTCTTGGCATTGTGTTAACACACATCTGAATGCTCCAGACTAGTGTTAGAACTTCTGCTTTTATAGAAGTCTGCACACCTGCTGAAGATTAGTTAACCAAGACTGATTGTTAGCTGCACATGGCTGCAACTTACCCTCTTAAATTCTGTGGAAGCAGTAAGGGGGTACTTAGTATTGTCCACATGTTTTTGTATTGTATTAAATAAATAACAGTATGGTGAAAAAAGGTTCGTGTGAGGTTGTATTTGCCTAAAACTAAGATTCGGTATGAATTTTGTTTTTACACAAAAACATAAGGAATTAAAAGAGGGGGTACTAACTTATGAACATGTAACATGTACTGTAAGTACCTTTAACTAAAGCCTTTAAGAAATCAGTCTAAATGAAATGTTTATTGAATATTGTTCAATGCCCTGAAACATCCATTCTAAATAAGATTCAAGCAACCAGATTTATATTCATATGAGTACTGGTGCATGTGTCAAAGTCCTCATCAGTGGTAATAAGATATACAGTACAGATGTGGTGGATATGAGTTGTTGTTGAACATATTGGAGTAGCTATTTAATAAAAACTGTCATCCCATAGGGAATAAGCTGAGATAGAATACAAGTTGGCAGTGAGATGGTTTTATCATCCAAGAAGAGAAACGATTCATAAACATGACTCATTGATCCATGGCAAACATCTTTTATATTACACCACCAGTTCAGTGCATAATTTTTATAAGCACCACAATGCAACTTTAACAGGAAACCAGGCAACGGCCTGTGTTGTTACGGTATGTGCAAACACAATGCGGGCCAAAACATATGATCATAATTTGACAGTTTGCCATTTTAATGAATACTCAATTATGCTTCTCCTTAATTAAACTTTTGATACCTTTGTAAATCACATCACAGGCCAAGGGAGGTCATGGACTGGAGCTTTGAGCCTAATCTTATAATTGCACTTTGTTTGGGATGCTGGTTTTTGTCATTAAAACCCACAGAGCCAGCTTTAAGAGTCTGACTTTAACAGCTTTATGCAAATGTGGGTAATTGCTCTAGAATTAAATGAAAGGGACCATCACAAAGGGAATTCTTTTTTTTCAAAAAGAGATTGGCCTTTGTGCACTTTCTTTCAGAGTAGTGAGCCTCTTTTCGGGAACAATGTTTGCTTAGGATTTATTTTTAGATTCTTGTCCAAAGGAAATTTAGAGAAGTTTTTTTTTTTTTTTTTTTTTTTTAGATATTTGTTATATTTATCGGATCTGGTATTGTATTTAATAAATACTTTAAATATACACTGCATTTCAAAAACTTCAAATATTATAGAAAATGTTTTTTTCATAATTTTATTTAAAAAGTTTAACTTATATTCTAGATTGAATATGCTGTATGTAAAAATAAATCTTTCAAGCTTTTACATTTCATTTCGATGATTACGGCATACAGCTGAAGAAAATCAAAAATCCAGTAACTCAAAATATTTAAATATTTTCTAAGATCAAACAACATCAGAAATTTGCCTGAAAATAGGAATTCAACAGTTGTACTGTAGCCCAGTTCCTGAAGACGTCTGTGAATGGTGGCTCTTGATGCACTGACTCCAGTCTCACTTCACTGTGAAGCTCTTCCAGGTTCTTAGACCTGCTTTGCTTGACAACTTATTAAGGCTGCAATCTTTTTATACCTGTTGCTTGTGCACCTTTTCTAACCACACCTTTCCCTTCCAGTGACTATCCATGAGTATGCTTCAATTAAAAATTAGCCCAAGCCTCTACTGGATAATATTGTGTATTTTATTACTATTGGTAGTGCTGTTGTGTACTGTATGGTTATGCAAACGTTTTTAAAAAAAATTCTCTTAAACCCCTTTTATGATGATGTGGATGATAAAAAATAATTTTTATTTGTCTTTAAAAGAGAAGGAGAGCCCTTCTAGCCTGTTTATATCAGCCATCTTTGATAATTATCCATGAGTATGTGTAGATAAAGAAAAATACCACTGAGTACATATGAGACAGCGAGCTAAACAAGCCCACACAGAAACAGCAGATGCATAAAAGTGCTAAAATTGCAGCTGCGAAATATGTCACTGTGGTTAGACTAGTATTAGTATGAATCCATATCAACAACAGGGATAAACTCATTTCTCCACTTGTGCCAGTATACTAGAACACTCTACAATATACATGGAGGAGCACTGTGCAGTGAATAACCTACTTACAGTATATCATCCGTCTAACATCACTAATCTCAAGTGGCAAATTTTGTAAAGAAACTGCCCATGAAAATGTATTGATTTCTATCTCTATGGATCATGAAATTAGATGTCCTGAATGTCTACGTGTCCAGAATGTGTGGCGAATCCAGCCATCCTTTTCATCATTTCAGCACAGCAAAGTACTGTTCCCGTGTAATTGAGTAGACCACCAGCACACACTGTTCCTGCTTTATCATAGTAAAAGCTCTTTGTAAGAAGTTCAGTTTAGCAGAAAAAATCTCTCTCAGGACTCATTTGTCTTCGGTCAGAGGGACTTGATGTCACCACATCATCAAAGACATGGTGAAGAACAAAACATTGCCTGCTGAGAATGGACCCTGAAGCATCAAAACATCAGATCTGTTCTACTGATCAGCTGTCTGTCACTCTCTGTGAGGTAGACATCCATGATGAACAGACCCGATTTAGCAGCGATGGCACGCTTCCTTGCATAGCTTCCCTTGGGTTTTTTGAGTTCAAGAGGCCACATACGGTGAGACTACCCTGATATTTTATATAAATACCACATATGCAACAACATGCCAAAGCCTGTTCAAACAACAGAGATCCATTGCTCCAGTTTTATTTATTAATAACCATCTTAGACGACCACCTGGTAAGACTCGGCAAGTGTTTCTCGAGAATTAGGTTGTGTTCGCACTTGGCATTTTACATCTAATCCTATGAGAACCAGCCACAAGGCATGTAATACAAACACTTTTAAAAAGCAGTGCATGGAAGAATTTCTTTTTTGGCCACAGCAAAATGCTTCCAAAGTTGAAAGATTTTTCCAAAAAGCACTGTCAAGTGATCCCAAGCTTTTTTACTCTTTATCTTTAAGGTTGCAAGCTTCAAGAGCAGTGAATTAGCTGTTAAAAAGGCATACTATTCTTTAAAGACACAACAATTTTTTTCTGCATTGCATATCTCAACCAAACGGTTGACATGGCTTAATTGGGTTAAATTCAACACATTTTTCAATATGATATATAAGTACTCATACTCAAAAATGCTGAGAGCAAAAACTGTTGAGTAAAACATGATAGGGGTTCAGCTCTATGCTTTGGATTGGATCATGGTAGTAAACAAATATTAGCACAGCACTGTTCTTAAAAAAGAACTTAACACAAAGAAATTATCATTGCTTTTTTTTCCACAGGTAGGAGCATACTTTGGCAGACATACTAGCTTACTTGTTAGCAATTGGATTACCTACAGTACTGCAGGTTTTTCTAGCAAAAGCTATACAATATAAAACATTTGATGCACCAAGTATAGAGAGTCATGCCATATAAATATAAGCTAAATCAAAACTACTTAGAAGAAATCCAGATCAAACACTGCTCAATCTTGGGGTTGACATAATACCTCAACAAATGTTTCTTATAAACTTACTGTCTACACAAAACCCAAACACTGCTCACATGACACGCCATCTACGTACGCATAGCCTAAATGAAACATTTTCCAGGAAACCAGCCGTATAAACATAAACTCAAGGAACAGTTTTCTGGCAACATGTCATTTATACATAACCTCAATAAACACTTTTGAAAGCAATTGAAAAGGCATACTATTATTTAAAGACACAGCATTGTTTAGTGGATTTTTTTTTGTTTTGCACAGCATACCTCAACCGTATGGTAGACATGACTTAATCAGGGTAAACGCAACGCATTTTTCAATATGATTTATAACTCGAAATGTGCTTTAACAAAATTTTGAGCAGGACATAAAATGTTTAGGCTGTATACTTTAGATTCTTACGAGACTTACTTCTACACATAACCCAAACAAACACTGCTCACATGACACACCATACAGTAAGCATAACCTCAACGAACTGTAACTGGCAACATGTCATTAGTACATAATCTCAATAAACACTCCGGAGACACTCTGTCTATGCATAACCTGAAAAAACACTTTGATGGGAGCTCAAACAAACACTTGTCAGGAGACACGCCTTTTATACATATCCTGAACAGAAACGATAAAGCATGAGCAAACAAACACTTTTAAGAAAACACATTGTCTAAGCATAACCCTAAAACACGCTTCTCTGATTGCATTAAGATTACAGCAATCATATTCAACCTCCTACTGGGCTTAATGCATTACTGAATTCAAATATGCCTAATAAAATGTTTTGCTCCCAGTGGAATGGTTACTCAGACACCCATGATTATACATAGCAAATATAAACTACTTCACACATGAAAGAAGAATATTTAGGCCTGGTGTTTGTCAAGTTAAAGAACACAAGGCACAAGAGAATAAAAATTGAAAGAACTGCTCTTGATGGAAGGATGTACTGAGGTCAATCCGAGAATCAACCTCACAAGACACAGCGGGAAGCACACAGGCTGAGCAATCACACAGCACTATCATAAGAAGAACATAGACAAGTGGCCATTAGGTTCGGTTGGAGGGATTTGAGTGGCAGTTTACGGCACACAACTCTACAGGTGATAATTACATAATCAGGAAAGCAGATCAGACAAATTGCAACTCCAGTGGTTTAACTCCAGCTAAACAGACAGCAGCAGCGAGCAAGCAAGACTGAACATGATGCCAAGTTGCTTCCATAGGGAGGAATACTGAGTGAACAGGCCACACATTGTGCACCCAGAGATCTCGCATTGTGCGCATTCTGGGCATCCTATTTCCTCACATTCCTTGACTAAGAGCACAGGCTAATGTTACAGAGGAGATCTGGCACCTCCTGGTTGCTCTTATAGTATGGCATGCTTCAAAATGTCCGATTAAAATCCTGAATACTTGCATACCAAATACATCAACATGGGCGGAAAAATGATCCATAATTTATTTGCACAATTATCAAACTAGCTAACCGTGTGGCATTAGCAATGTACTGTATGATGACATTTTAGAGATACTGTAGGGGCAACCAGCTTTGTGTATTCTCCACAACAATCATCAACATGGAGAGAAATGTGACCTCCGTCATTTTTATTATAATCATATTTTAAGGTTTGAGTATTTCTACAGCTGAGAAAACTATATAGTGAGCATAAAAATACCTCAGAATGCACCAAACCTTAAACCTTGTGGCAGACGGGATACAACAGTAGAAGACCACATCGGGTTCCACTTCTGCCAGTCAAGAATTAACCGCCAAATGAACCCTTGGATCCAACCAACCTTGTTTCGCGAATGCAGTCTGGTGGAGGTGGTGAAATGGTGTGGGGAATGTTTTCCATACCAATCAATCATTGTGCACTGTATGTTTAGGTACCCCTGAATCCAATAGAATACATTAGAGATGTGATAGAACAGGATATTCACACTGTAACAGAGCACCTGTAAAAATCTGCAGGAACTGTGCGATGCAATCATGTCAACATAAACCAGACTCTCAGCGGAATGTGTTCAACAGCTTGTTGAATCCATGGAATAAAAAATTCAGGCTTGTTGTTGAGAGCACAGTCCCTACTCAATATTAATATGCAATGTGATGTTGTGTTTCTCTCTCTCACACACACTCTCTCTCTGTATTTATGCAAGAACAGAATTAAAAGAAGGGATATTTTCTTTTGAACATGACTTTAAACATGACTTTCTTGGTGAAACAATTCATATGCGAGCTCTCACATTTCCATAGGAACTGAAGACCAGCCCATCCAGTCCAATCGTGGATAAAAGTCAATGCAGCACAAATAGATAAAGAATTGTCAACTATAGAAAGATACCAGAAAACACAGTGAACCTCAGCCTTCAGTACACAGGGCACAGCAGGCAAAGAGCCCAAGCCAGCCAACCCAAATCCAAATTCCCAATTAACAATCTGATTTAGCGGCCGTGAATGTGATGGACAAACATTTCCAATCCAAAGAGCCCCCACACTGCAATCCACAGCACTCAAAGAATGTGCTGCCGAAAGTGACTCAATGTGATTTTAACGTTAAAATACATACACATACAGTACATACATACATACATTAATATATATATATATACTCAGCAAAAAAAGAAACGTCCTCTGACTTTCAACTGTTTTTACTTTCAGTAAACTTAATGT
>JAQMYL010000014.1:18012962-18028316 GCA_030014365.1 Clarias pachynema | reverse complement strand
TTTATGTTCACATACAGCTACATGACACACTGCATGAAAGATCATATTTGAAAAAGCATAATAGGGGCACTTTAATGTGACCCATTTCTACCTTTTTATCCATTCAGTACAATTAACATTTAAAGTAAAAATTTTTAATGTGAAGTAAAAAAACTTAATGTTTGTTTAGTGTTTGGGCCATTGCTTGTCTCCTTTTTGCGTGCTCAATTAGCCTTAAATGCAACATATGAATAGTATGACATTGACTGAAGAACAAAATAGAATTTTTCATGCATTTGAATGAAAGCTGATAAAAAATTAAGGTTGTCCATTTATATATGTACTTGTTGAATTACTGTTATTACTTTACAGTGAAATTCTTTTGTCACAAATCCCAGGTTGCATAGGGGTCATACAGTATATGATACAGCTCATCTGGAGCAAAAAGGCCCTTTCTCAAGGGCCCGACAGTGGTACTTTGGGACTTGAACCCTAAAACCTTCTAATCACAGTAAACTAGTTCTCTAAGCATCAAACCTTTTTTAATTTTACTATAATTGTTAAAAAGTAAATATATATTTTTAAAAATCTACAGACCTTTCTGACTGTTTTTTACTTGTCCATTCCAAAGTGCCATAGCACTGAGAGCTAGATATTTTGTGAATTATGACATACCTTATTTAATTTGTGTGATTCGATGTGTGGCTTTTCTTTTTATCCAGCTTTCTTCTACTTCAGGATAACATGCAGAAAGTAATGGAGTAAATATAGAATATTCTGATATTAGGAAATGTTTCTGTAAAAAATAAATGTAATGTAAAAGTAAATGTAAAAGTATAATAAAACTAAAATACCTTAAGAAAGTACAAATACTTAAAAAGTACTTACAGTGATGGATTATTCTGTTTGTACAAGGTGACCCAAACATCTGGATCCTTCAGCAAACATTTATTTAAAATTGTGCAACAGTTGATGAGAGGTGTTCCACAAGTGCTGATATAGAGCACAACAGCACTGGAGTGTTTAACTATACGTTATACGTTTGCTAATTGCAATCGCTAATTACAGTGTTTGTAACCAGCATAGGTGAAAGTACATCTGTATGGTTCACTGTACTGGAAAGAGCGGAGAGCAGCTGCCTGTCAAAACCTACATTCAAAATCAGTCACGAAAGCATTTTTTTCAGCACTTTTGTTCTGTTCATGGCTAACGAGCCTTAAAGCTAACTTGCTTTACATACATAAGACTGAATCCTGAAGTCACTCTTTAACCCTTGATAAAGTACACTACTTGGTGTACGGAACAAGAGATTGTACACCCTATATAGCACACTAGCTTTCCATATAATGCTACTACTGTATATTAGTAGCATTATTCTTGGTATTGTAAAGTGGAACACTGTCCACCATCTCCATGGCAGGCCCTTGTGACTATGGCTGCACCACAGCCATGTTGATATTCAGCACAACAACCCTTACTCTTGTGTGATATTGCTTTTTGCTCTCTTGCGAAATGCTTAAATTGTCATTGTCTGACTTTCTGGCACTTGTGTATACACGGACTACAAGAACAGTGAGCATTTTTTTTTTTAATGTGTCAGACCTTTTTGCGAACAATTGTTCTGGCCTGATTCTCGTAGATTACTGACATCAGATGACACCAAAGAAAAAAGTTGTTTTAGATCAGGTTCCATTTGATTTTCTACTGTTAGTTTAAAAGCCACTTTGGGTTTGAAATAAGAAGAAAAATATTTAATTTAATTTAAGATGAACATCCTCATGGATCCAGACATTTGGGTCGCTGAATATTTGTATGTTTTAATTGCCATCTGTTTCATTAATTTTGTAATATATTCTTTTTATTTCTTGCATTTTTTTTGCATAGAGTTGATTAAAAAGGCCATAGCTAGCATAAAAATAGCCTGACCCTCAAACGTTCCTCCCACCACCCATGAAGTGTCTGATACTTATTTTACACTGACTGTAGACTTCTGCAATCTGCAGTACAATCTGGCTATTCACACTCTTATGCACTGGTTAACACAGTGAGGTTTTCAAAGCAAGATTTTTTTTTTTTTTTTATTTATTTTTTTTAATAAAGTTTAGATTACTTAAGTCATAAGAATTTTGTTTGAAGCAGTGAAGAGTAAAATGGTCAGCTGTTTCAATCTCCTATTCCCCATTAACATTTAGTATAAAATGTAATAGCCTCTCTCTCTCTTCCAGCCAACCAGAAAGGAGCAGACAGTATATAATGCAACTATTCCAATATTGACTGTATTTTGTAACAGCGTAAGATCACATCTGTATGTCCATCCTGCAGTGATCAGCTTAATGTGATGCTCCTATAAACACTCAGATAGGTGTATTAAAGGAAAATGCTTCCCCTACTGCTTTTATGTCTTTCTTGACTGGGTTAATGGCCTTTGAGAGCCGGGTGTGGAATATATAATGAGAAAATGCAAGATACAAAGATGTGTTACATGCAGACAATATGCAGATCGGCCATAACATTATGACAATTGAGTAGGTCCCCCTTTTTATCCACCAAAACAGTCATGCACTGTGCGTTCTGACACCTTTTCACTGAAACCAACATTAGCCTGCTTAGAAATTTGAGCTAAACTATCTAAAATGCGTTCACTCCCAACGTGCATTAGCGAGTTTTGGCCGCTCATGACCCAGTCACCAGTCCATCGGTTTCTTTCCTTGAGTCACTTTTGGTAGTGTAAGGGGTTTGACCCTTTATGCACGGGCCGCACTATAAAGCACAGACACGAAACACAGTCCCACGGGGAAAATGCGATCTCTCAGTCGGGAGTCCTCCGGCGGCTGGGCGGCTTTCCATAGCTGGGAACGGGGGCCGTGACGTGTACCTCCTAGCGTCCCTTTCTTTCTCGGTGGCAAGGTCACGAAATCCGGCTCCATGTGAGAGTTCATGAGCTGCGGGAGCTCCGGCAGTGAGCCCGCAGCTGTCCTTGTCGTGGAGATCAAAGGCGCATTCCACTCGCCTTTGTCTTTGGGGCTCGTTACAGTGGCCCATTTGCATGCCACTCTTCCACGTTTTAGCATGCACGTCGCATACTCCGCTTAGTAAGTCCAGTAGCTCAACAGACCCAGAGCAACACTTTTTTTTTTATAGCGCATGGAGAAGCCTGGGATCCATTACCAGAGATTGCCCACCTGAGATGTGCCTTTTCCACAGCCCCGCCCCTTCGCACACCTGCAAAAGGGGAGGCCACCTAGCTAGTGAGCTTTGGAGTGATATTAGATTCGGGTGCATGCCCATCACAGACAAACGCTGTGACAGGTAGGTCCTGACTACTGCAGCCTGACAACACCCCACAACCCTGTTGACTAGCCATTGCAATTTTTCCCTTGTCACAGTAGCTACAGTTATAATATATTGTTACAATGGCACATGGAAGTTGGTGGGATATGTTAGGCAGCAAGTGAATTGTTTATTCTTGAAGTTGGTGTGTTGTATACAGCAAAAAATAGGCAAGCATAAGGATTTAATCGACTTTGACAAGGGCCACATTACCGAACGTGAAAGGAATTCCAGTGAGCGTACAACACATAGGGAGTAATGGCTGGCATGTGTAGTCCATTCCATGCATCACATTCATGATAGATGCAGTGGAGTAGGGACAGTGGTGGCTCAATCAGTTAAGGCTCTGGTTTACTGATTGGAAGGTCGGGGGTTTAAGCCCTACCACTGACAAATTGCCACTTTTGGGCTCTTGGGCAAGGCCTTTCAGTCTTGTGCTGTTCAGCTGTCTATGCTGCAATATCTGAGACTGATGAAAACCGGTGCTATGGAAAACATGCTACTAGTGAAACCTTCCCTGGACCCACTACAATGTGCCTACCAGCCTCATGTGGGAGTGGATGATGCGGTCAGCTACAGCTGCAGCGAGCTCACTCTTTCCTGAATGGATGTAGTGGTACTGTGAGGATCATGTTCATGTTTTTGTGAGGATCATTTCTCCAGTGCTTTTAATACGATACAACCATTTCTACTGATTGAGAAACTGGTCAGGATGGGTCTCAGCACGTCCGCTGTGTCCTGGATAACTCACTATCTGTTAGATAGGCCTCAGTGTCCTTTCTCCATTCCTGTTCATTCTTTACACCTCAGATATACAATACAACTCTGAATCCTGACACCTGCAAATGTTCTCTGATGACTCTGCAGTGGTGGGGTGTATCAGGGATAGGCAGAAGTCAGAGTATAGAGGACTTCTAGACAGCTTTGTGGAGTGGTGCACCAGGAACCATCTGCTTCTGAACATCATGAAAACCAAGGAGATGGTAGTGGACTTTAGGAAATGTAAAATTATGATTAAACCCGTTACCATCAGGAGTGAGGAGGTTGAGGTTGTGGACAAGTACTTGGATGTCTACTTCAGTAAACAGCAGATTGGACTGTAGGACCAACACCGACGTTGTGCATAAGAAGGAGCTGTGCAGACTTTATTTTTTGAGGAAGCTCAGATGCTTCAATGTATGAAGCAGGATGCTAGAAATCTTTTATCAGTCTGTTGTGTCAAGTGCCCTTTAAAAATGTGGTTGTCTGCTGAGGGAGCATCATCAGTGCCATAGATTCAGGCAAGATCAATAAAATCACCACAAGGCTGAATACATAAACGGACACAAACTAGACAGGTTGGAGACAGTGAGGAGCAACAGGTCATTGAACAAACACCTGTAAATCCATTCCACCCACTACATGATCCCATACAGAGGCAGCAGGGTTCATTCTCCAACAGGATTCAAGAAAAGAATGGTTCACAAAGAATGGTTCAAGAAATCTTTCCTACTGTTTGCCATTGCACTGTACAATGACTGACCTCTATGTACAGTAAGGGATGATAATAGTAATGTATATACAGCACATATCCAATTAGTCACTGTCACTTTACGCACGCATACTGTATGTACACTGACAATTTGCACATTTCATTTCTTTTTCTTTTCTTTGTTTTTAAATTGCCAGTTTACACTCTGTTTTTCATGTAGCATCATCTGGAATATTGTATCAATTTGTATATGTTACAATTACATTCTGTTTTTCCCCCCTCTACAACTGTTTGTGTAATCTGCTGCTGCTGTAATGCAAACATTTCCCTCATGGGATCAATAAAGCTGCTGCATCTATCTATCTCCCTGTCCATCCATCCATCCATCCATCCATCTAATCCTGTCTACTCCAGGGGCACTCGCTGACCCTGTGCTATGACATGCGGGAAAAAAATTCACTGTGCTGTAAGGTACCAAATATGTGACCAAATAATTAAATCTTAATATTTTTTGAAAGTCATAGGAAGGTTCTTCTGTGATACAAACATCAGCACCAACAACATGTGATTAGCTGTTTGTACACATACACACAATTATGTTATTTCTTAGATTGTCTTGATTGATAAAATGTAAAACGTTATATCAATTTAAAAATTCTAATTAAAAATATAATTAGAGCACAGTATACACGAAATGTCAAAAGGTATGTGGACACCTGACCATGACATATCCTTGTTGAACATCCCTTTCCTTATTTAGCCCCTTTCTTGCTGTTATACTGTAACACTTCTTGAATGGCTTTCAACTAGATTTCAGGGAGCAGCCGTGTGAGTTTATGTGCATTCAACCACACTAGTGGAGTCGTTATTAAGATCAGGCACTGACGTTGGGTGAGAAGGTTCCAGTTTCAGCTCATCCCAGAGGTGGTCCAGTGAGGTCGAGGTCAGGGGTTTGTGCGGGGGCACTAGAGTTCTTCCTGTACAGCTTTGACAAAATGTGTCTTCACGGATTTTACTGTCTACACATAGGTAACAGATTGCCATGCTTGAACAGGTTTACTGTACTAATTCTTACTGTATTTACAGTGAAGGAAATGTCTATTCTACAGCATACAAAGACATTGCAGATAATACAGGGTGTTGTTAATTTGTCATTAATAAACACACAAACAAACAAAACAAATAAAGTATTAAACTTATGTTAAGTAAGGAACAGCTTCATTCATTATTAGCTGATTTAATAATAAAGTCAATGGAAGGTCCTAAGAAGGATAGAAAGAAAAATGTGTGTGTGTGTACAGTGTGTGTGTGTGTGTGTGCGTGTGTGCGTGTGTATGTGTGTGTGTGCGTGTGTGCGTGTGTGTGTGAATCAAGGACCATAGATCAAACTACTGTACTGTACACAGTCCTATAGAATACAGGTTTTGTTTAAGACAGCATCAGATTGATGTATGTGCAATGTTCTCTCTCTGTCTCTCTCTCTCTCTTCCTTTCTTTAACACACACACACTGCAGGAGACTGAGAAAGACTTCTTGCTGACACAGAGCATGTGCTTGTTTACACACATTCTGCAGTATTCCGATTACACCACAGAACAATACATTAATGAACATCTCTTACTCATTATTTTTAATGAAGCAAGAAATCCCAGTGGGCAGCTGTTCTATATCACCAATGCCAATTAAATGTGCAAACTGTATGACTATGCCAGGAGATTTCGCCAGATCGCTGGCCTCGGCAACCAGAGGCTTCATGGTGCTGATGGGATAAGCAAACCAAATCTATGAAAAAAAAAAAAAAAAACTCTGACACATAGGATATAAAATAAAAAATATATATTACACTGAAAGATTTTCCTTGGTAGAATATTTTACCTTGAAAGCCTTCATCATACTATACAGTATAATCAATGAACCGTAACATTGAAAGCACTGACAGATGATATTGATTATGTCTTTACACCGAGACCTGTCAAAGGGTGGGATATAAAGTCATGTTCAAAAGTTAGACCAACTCTTTTGATTATGTGTTTTTGTTTAAAAACAATACAAGTCATGTGAGTTTCAATATTACAATTGCAGACGAACAACAACATATACAGTTTTTTCAATGTGCAATTATTTATTTATTTAACAAAAATTAAGCCAATAAAAGAATAAACATGTTGGCAATATTAAGTACCCCCTTACTGCATCCACAGGATTTAAGAGGGTAAGGTGCAGCCAAGGCCTGTCAATCATCAGCTCTTTATTGAATTAATTATCAATGTACTGTAGAGACCTCCATAAAAACAAAAGTTTTGGCAGTTTGTTGGTCTGGAGCGTTCAGGTGTGTGTTAACACAATGCCAAGAGGGAAAGATATCAGCAATAGTCTTGGAGAAGCAAGATGTTGCAGTACATCAATCTGGGCAATTTTACTGTATATATGTGAAAAGCATTCAAAAGGGTTGGCAATCAGAGCTACTATGTCTTAGACCCCACACTAAGCAAATTAAATGTTAAAGATCATGACAGTACAATTAAAAGAAGACTGAACAAGTGTGTTTTGTTTAGAAGGATTGAAAGGAAACCATTTCAGTCTATAAAAGAACAGAAGCACAACTAAGGTTCACAGAACAATGTCCCATTGAAGAACGAGACCAAATGGGAACAGCATTTTAGCAGAAACATGGCATATACCCACTGTCATGCACAACGGTGTAGGGGTGATAATTTGGTCTTGATTTGTAGCTACAGGTCCTGGACACCGTGCAGTCATTGAGTTGACCATGCACTCCTCTGTATACAGTATCATAGTATTCTAGTGAATGTGATAATGATCCAAAGAACTCTAGTAAATCTACTGTACATCAGAAAAAGGCTGAAAAAGAAAATAACCAAGGTTTTGGAATGGCCTAGTCAAAGTCCCAAACTTTAACCCAAACCTTCTTAAGGTTGTTACATGGCAAAAAAATATATATGCTGTTGTTTGTCTGAGGTTGTAATACTAATACTAAGACCTGCTAATATCAGATTATCAGATATCAAAAAACCCTAAAATTAAAAGAGGGGGTGCTAACGTTCAAAAGTTACTGGTTACTTGCTGCCTAATGACCAAAAGTCGATGCGCAAGAAGCAGGACAAATGGGCAGGCATAACAATCTGAGAGACTTTAACAAAGGATGTCTTTGTCTGTGGTGTTCCTGGTGTAAGCAGTGGTTAGTACCTACCAAAAGAAGTCCAGTGAAGGACAATTAATCAGTGAACTAATGACATGAGTGTCCAAGGCTCAATAAACTGCATGGGATCTGCAGCAAAGGCTAGACTGTGCGGGTTATCCCACAGTAGAGCTACTATAGTACAATTAACCTACTGTAAGTTATTTCGTCTACTGTACCACTTGAAATCTTCTGTAAATGTTAATCGGTTTTACGCCTTCATTCACAAGAAATTTCACAAGTCAGAAGTTCCGGTTTGACTTGAACGCCCCTCCTACAGCATCTCCCTTTCCTGTTCCTCAATTTTATCATCAGTGTGAGATTTGACTGAACTTTCTCCACTGACCTGGTATTGGCATTAAAACTAATTTACTAGCTAAGAGTTCCTAAAATAGGTTCTGCACCCATGACAGTATGTTGTAGTGACATGCTCACTCTCAGATTTATTATCCCAGTCCTAAAAAGGTTTGTGTGTGTACAGTAAAAATCACTCATGTTCCAGATAAAGAAGCAAAACAGATAGCATAAAGAGAATGATATTTATCACCTCGTCATTAATAATGTTTCCAAAGCTAGCAGCTCATTTTTTTGTATCTGACCAATAAAGTATTGTCAATATTTTCATCAGTATTTTGGTAATTTTCCAGACAAAATTTATATATACAGTATGAGATATTATAATAACATGATAATATTATTCATAATATATTAATATAATATACACCATATTATTTAGTGTTCATGAAGTGTGCCTTTCATGAAGCTTTTTATCTGAGTCTATATATATATATATATATATATATATATATAGATAGATAGATAGATAGATAGATAGATATACAGTATATAGTCAAAGAACAGAAACAAGACAGATATAGACTTGAACCTAGATTTTTACTGGAAAATCCATTTTAGAAACATCTTTAATGCTCAGTGCTGTACTGCTACAGGACAAATTAAAACCATACACTTCAACTGTGTAAGTACAGCGTTACAGTAAATCTGTAGAGTTTCATACAATTTCTGAAATAAATAAATATATAGGACTAATAAAGATAGAAACCATGAGTTAGCTCATTGTTCTCTAATGTATCAAAATTACCAGAGTTCAACACTGGACCATTCAAAGTCCATTCGACTCCTCCCTTTTCTTTTCTGTGAGCTGACACCATGCAGTCTATTCATGGCGCTGTCAATCAGTCGTGATTTAATCCAATCATCATCCCCGGAGTCGTTTAAAAGAGAACGATATGGCAAAGGGCCACCCGAAAAGAACTCTTCGTCTTCGTGCCCGCTGCAAAAAGGTTTCATTTGCGTTTCGATTATTCGAGGCGCCAGTGAGAAATGATTTGATATGACTCATTACTGCCCACTTCTCCGAGGCACAATCAAAAGGACCTCGGTATGATTTCTCTTCTGACCTTGAACAGTTGCGTGAACATTTTGCTGTGTATATTTCACCCCATTTCGCCAAAAACTAAACCAGAACCCTTAAAATGAGTATGCACTCGTTCTTCGTATTAAACTTTAATTAGATAAGTAACACTTTAGTTTGTAAAGTGAGTAGTATACGTGAAAATACATGAAACCTTAATAAGCCTTTGCAGACAGTCAAGGACTATTTTAACAGTCATAGAGAAGGTTTTTACCATGTCACATAAGTTTTGGCTGCTGCTCATTACTGTCTGAAACCATCTCCGGTTCTACGATCAAACACCTAGTACAGAAAGTATCTCCGCCTTTGTATCAAGTCTGGCTGTCATGTCACAGTCACATAACAATGATGAGACATTACTTGCAAACGCTGGTTAGGTGAAAAAATTAACACTTCACTGTTTCCTGTACTAGGCACTTGGTTCATTAATAACATTGACATAAAATCCTGCTTGGTAACACTGTTAACTTCTATGAAAGCATTGCTTTTGGTTAAGCTTGTAAATAAAAGTGATGTACAGTATACTATGACAATTTCATAACACACTGACATATTTGTGTGTTTTTTATTGTTGACTATGTAAAGTGAGATGGATTTTACTATTCGTATGATCTTACATTTACACATTTGGCAGACGCTCTTATCCAGAGCGACTTACATTTTTATCTCATTATACATCTGAGCAGTTGAGGGCCTTGCTCAAGGGCCCAACAGTGGCAACTTGGTAGTTGTGGGGTTTGAACCTGGGATCTTCCGAACCATAGTCCAATGCCTTAACCACTGAGCTACCCCTGGCCCCATGTCTTAATGACAACTTATTGGCAAGACCACGATGACAGGAAAGTAATATGGGGAGTCCGAGTCAAACCGGGACTTTCGATTGCACGGATTAACAGAACTCAGTTATGAGAGTAAAAACTCTCTTTTTTGTTTGAAGTCTTCTGTAATTGTTTTCCAAATTCTTCTGTAGACATTTCCCACTTTTATTGTCATTAACAAAAAATTTCATCACGAGTCCTGGTTTGGCTTGAACGCCCCAAAGTGCTGTTTGACGTCATAACATCATCATGTGACTAGGACATCCCAGAAGTACCAGGAAGTACGAATTGTCCTTAAGATTGAGGATAAGTCCGTCCTAAAAATGTCAAAACACAACCTTCTGATCATAGTGACTTGACATAACTGTTATGACTTGACTTCAATATTAGTCGTCATTTTTTTAACCAACTGAAAAGGAAATGAACCTTAATCATTTCCGTAGGTTAGTGTAACTCGGCATGAAAGGCTTATGCAGATGTTCTGTATCTACTGTATGAACACTACTCTGTACCACTATGATAAATAAAGTTTGTTTATGATACCTTCTAAAGTTAAAGCTCACAATCACCGAAGGACTCCTCTGAACAATAAATAGTGTCCTTCGTGTAACATTACATCAATTAATACAATACATCTATAATTACAGATAATATCTGTTATTTGTTATAAGCATTTTGTTTGTCCTGAGTCTGATCCTAAACGTTTCTCACACACTCTATTGCGAACCCGGCGATTGATAAAACAATAGTCTGAGATACACATGAAAACATTACACATACAGATTGTTCTACAGTTAATGTCACAATGTCTATTGCTACGAAAGATATGAATTCGAAGACGTCTAGTGAAAGACATGCAGGTTTAAAATCTTCCTCTGAGCTCCGAGTCCAGTCAGGTGGAGGTGACATATGTAAATCATGATGCAGAAATATGTCCAGCATTACGCGATCCGCTAAATCTCACGAATTCATCGTAATATCACGCTCCAGATTTAGGTGAGGCATGTGTGTAAGTCACAGTCACATCGTGTCCTGTCTAAAAGATCCGTGCCCAACACCCAGATGGTTCTACGTCTCTTGCTGAGTCCTTATGGTTTTCTGACTGGCTCCGATCCCAGGCCTCCAACAAGCTGAATAAGGTCAGTGCTATTGTTCTTGTTGACCTACATATCCTTGGCGCTTTATGGACATGGAATCAGGAATGAAATTCATTGGAATCAGGAATGAGTACGAGGAAAAAAAAACAGCACAGTGCTGAAAGAATGTAAAAAAAAAAGTTCTATACATGAATGAGCTAGCAAAGTAAATCTAGTCCTATTATCACCTCTTATTATTACTATTTAGGTTCCACAACATTAAATGTAAATCTAAACAGATAAAACATTCAACGATGGTGAATTGATGTGATACTGTATGAGAAGAATAAAACACACCAAAAAACATGCTATTACTAGAAAACAATCAACTTCAGGGTGATAACAATAACTCTGCTTCATGACAGACTGCACCAAGTCATTGATTAGTTTCCTATAACTGTACACGCTCTCATGTTTTATCTATGATAGTGCCTTGTATGCATACAAAAGCAAACAGTGAGGTGATGACATACAGTAAAACAAACCTACAATTTTCCAGCTATAATTAAAGAAAAAAAAAAAAAGCAGATTTGTGATCTAAAATATATCACAGTAGCATTTGTTTGGTAATGCTTATGATTATTAAAGAAGTATTGCAAAGAATTACACGCGTTATCCTTATATTATGAACAAGCATCAGATCAGCTTCTTCACTTTGACTTTACAGAGACGTTGATCTACTGTACTTTACAAATTATTAACACATCTGAGCAGACAGGAATGTAGACATGAACAGTACATAGTGTATATGAGAGGTTTTACAAAAATATCGGAGCGAATCCACTCAACAGTCAATTTCATCAGTACACCTCAATAATCACAAAACATCAACCTAATATTAATATCCATCAAGGTACTGTATGTCCCAATATCACCAAATGACCAAATTCTTATCATGTTATAAGATACTATCACAATATTATATCGGGCAGCATTTTAACATCAAACCCTTAATATTTCAAAACCATCATAAATTCGCACAATAACGTTCTCAAGGCGAGTTTAATATAGTCTTATTAAACACTTATCAATTGATCTAGTGTCTTAGACACCAATTAATTCAATTGTAATTTTTGATCAAAATAAACAAATAATTATAAAATTTAATGAATAATGACACACAAGTATTTTTTTTGTCACATTATGCGTTCAAGAGGAATATGATTTAATTTAGCTTGACCTCAGAAATAAAGCTTGAGCCACCCCTTATATTAATTTAAACTTATCTTATAAAATGTTAAATTAAATTCAATAAGATAGATTAAAGAAATTGGAACAAATGTTTTACTGTGACAGGCTGCAAAGAGCCTAAATATACTATTTTCCTATTCACCATCAGCAGTTTACTATCACCGGCCTCATCATCTGTCATCATCTGCACCTGTTTCTCACTGGTTCATGCTTTAAGTTAGATGTTTTTTATGCTTGAATACTTGATAGATCACTGTGTGGCTTAAAACACACACAAAAAAAATTCTGAAACGGATTATGTACAGGAACTGGAGTGAAACCGAGAGCCAAAAACGAGAGCCAGAAAAGTCCTGTAGCCTGGAGAAATATTACTCAAGACTACATTAAATTACAAAAAGGTATGGCTCTTTGAAAGCTATATATATATATATTGTACTGTATATATATAAAAAATAAGGGGTGACCCAAGACTTTTACATTACTGTAAATTTGTAAGAAACTAATTCCAGCCTTAAGTCATTATAGATCGTGTAAGTAATCTGATTCATTTTGAATTTGCTAGTGTGAGACCATGATGTCACTAGAAATATCATAACTACATATTGTGACATAATATATAACTACAGTATTTTTGGTACATACCTACATTTGACATAGACAATGCTCATAAATCTGTCATCTGCTCAGCAAATTTATAACACCCAACAGGTTTACCCTGTTAGATACAGTACCATCTAACATCTTTTAATAAGAAAACCCAAGTCCTAACTCTAGAGAAATCTAACACACACATACAGTACACACACTCAAAAGAAACTCTACATTATATTTTGTCTGACCTTTTATTTCCACAACTCCCATGACTCCTGTGATTAATTCTGAATCATTGCTGTCTCCTGGCCTGTTCTCTTTTGGAGTGCAGAAGAAGGTCAGGGAGGTTACTTTATAAAACCTGAGTTCTCCTCCAGAAAAAAGAAGAAGAAATAAAACAGGCCATGTGTCAAAAAATATCAATGCTCTGAATAAGGTAGGAATACTATGATGGATTTCTCAACTACAGTACTATGTGGATTCCTGTGAGATTAGTAAAATATGATATGTGTTTATTTTACCATCTCTACCTGATAAAGAACATGTAAGTACTTTCTAAAAGAAGACTGTATCACAAAGACCAAAAATGGTCCCAGAGGGGTTCGTTAAACCACAGCTGCACAGCTACTCAAAAACAATTGCGGCTATGTTAGCTTCCTCTTAAAGGACATCCTCTAAAAAACAGAAAATCAATTTCAATTAAAACACATCATTAAGTTCTATATGAACCTATCATTCCTCACCATTGTCCATTACATCTCTCATTCGTAGGTGAGAGGTCAAAAGGTCTGGGTGGACAAATGGCACCTTATAGCAATGGCCGAATCTCCTGCCTTCATCCGCATGTCAGAGCGACCTACTCAAACAGCCGTCTTCATGCCGTCTCACCATCTTCCTCCAGCTCAGAGCATTCACACTGAGGCTCTAGTGAGGAACAGCCACGTTAGGGCCCTAAATGGAGCTGCGTGCCTCTCTCGGGCACTCTAAAGAGAAAGGACGAGTCGTCACAAAAGGTCGTCATAGTCGAGGAGTTTGGAGTGCTGCCGGCTCTTCCATAGTCGAAACAGACGGAAGTCAAAGTACATCTCGATCATCTCCTTCCCTAAAGCAGAAGAAGAAAGAAGATTTTCACTTGCTGAGGTTCAAGAATGACAGAAAGGAAAATGATACATAGTCGGTTTGTATGTTGTTTTCAAAACACAGCCAATTATCTGCAGCAGCCAGACATCTGATCCAGCTGTGCATGAATCCAGAGGAGATAAATAAAACAGAGACAAATCAACTGAGGAAAAGGAGGAGGGTTAGATAGAGGGACAGCAGGAGGGAACTCTCCTGGGTCCAATAACGAGAGCATGTCTGTAGGGGAACGTAATGAGAGTTTAAATGGAATGTAATTAACAACCAATCAATAGCCGGAAAAAATAACCACAAGTTAAAGCAAGTCAGATTTGTGCATGCATCCATGCCGAGAACGCACGTATCACTCGTGTGTGATCCTGCCTGCTTGTCTTTCTGTTTATTTGCCAATGTGTGATGGATGAGAGTCATTTCCTGACCCATACCATGAGCGAGTTGAGATACTGGAAACCTTTAGCAGGACACATGACCTACTGAGTACTGGATTTTTATATATACACTACAGTATATGGGCAAAAGTATTTGGCCAAACGTGTTAATTATTGAATTCAGGTATCTCAATCAGGCCCTTTATCCCCAGTGAAGGGCAATCTTAATGCTTCAGCATATCAAGACATCCTGGACAATGCTATGCTTCCAACTTTGTTGCAACAATTTGGTAAAGGCCTTTTTCTATTCCAACATGACTGTGCACCAGTGCACTAAGCAAGGACTATAAAGACATGGTTTGATGAGTTCTGTGTGGAAGAACTTGATTGGCCCGCACACAGAGCCCTGTAATGCCAACCCCATCGAGTACATTTAAGAAGAACTGGAACGGAGATTGCAAGACAGGACTTCTCATCCAACATCAGTGCCTGAGGTCCTAAATGCTCTACAGAAGGAATGGGCACGAATTCCCACAGAAACACTCCAAAATCTTGTGGATGGGTTTCTCAGAAGAGTGGAAGATGATACTGTATAGCTGCAAGACTTTATATTGAAGTATCTGCATTTGCATACAGTGTCATATTCAGCCAAAATATGTATACACACTATTAAAATAATAGTAATATCATAATATTATA
>JAQMYL010000014.1:17992230-18006395 GCA_030014365.1 Clarias pachynema | reverse complement strand
GGTAAAGTGCAGGTTAATTTGTTTTATTTTTACTTTACAGCAGTGATTCCGTTAGTGTGTCGTTCAATCGAGTGTCAATGGGGGGAGCTTACTTTAGATTCACACACACACATACACATACACAGCACCTGCGTGCACAAACAGAAACACTTATCTTTTGGGATTTATTTTTACTTTTTTTTTTAAGGTAAAGTGCAGGTTAGTTTGTTTTATTTTTACTTAATATTTTGTGTTAATTATTTTTATGTATTTGTTTTTTTGGGCTGTGGAATGAATTATTTGAGTATGGGACAATTAAATTATTATTATTATTAATTATGGTAAAATTTAATTTGGTTTACGAGTGTTTTGGAATATGAGCCCGCTTCCGAAACAAATTATGCTCGTAATCCAAGGTTCCACTGAAAAACTTAAAATCCAGTATAAACTGAACAGTGCAGCCTTTTCGAAATGTGTTATCTGATGAATAATGCGTGCTGTACCTTCTCTCCATTAGGATTGCCCAACACATAACAGCCCATAATATGAATGAGATTGGGCTCAGGATTCAGCAAACTCATAAGCCGAGCAAGTTTCTTCCAAAACCTGAACACAAAGAGATAGATACAAAATTAGGCAACATGATTTAAATACCTGAAAGTGGTTTATCTTACAATTGGTAAAATATAGGACTGTTGTTGGTCTCATAAGTGTAAAAAGTGCAATAAAATGCAACAAGAAGTTTAAGTAACATATAGCTTAATGAAGTCTTTCAAAGATTTTCTACAAAGTTTCTACATAACTCTATATAAATTCAAGGTGCATGTTCTTTTGAGTTTTTGCTAGCTCTGTTGACCTGCAATAGGGTTCTATAGAACTTCTAATTATATTATATTAAGTATTGAGACAGCATATGCCATGTATTAAAGCTATCCATGGCCTGGGTCATCTCCAGATCAAAACCCAACAGCAAATTGTTGGACAGTGGTAAAAAAGGCAGGAAGAGTCAAGAAACCATCTTCTATACATGATCTTCACCAAGCAATCAAGCAGGCATGGATTAAGCGAGTAACACCAAAGTACTGGCATTTATCTCTATACCTTTGGTCATTTGATCTTTTACAAAATTCTTTACAGGACATTTCTGAGAAGACCTGCCTGGTATATTGAATGTTTTGTTTTAAACAAAATGTCATCAGTTGTTTAGTTGTTAATGGTTCAAAAGAAGTATTTTAGAAGGAACAAGGTGAAAAAGCACTTTATAACCAGTAAAAGTCCATCCTTATTTAATGCTAAGGTTTGGGACAAGAGGTTAGCATTTAATGCTTTCACCAGCTTGGCCTTAGTTTATTTCCTGGTCAGGACACCAATCACAGACACTGACGGCTGAACAAGCCAGTGCTCTTTTAGTGCCCATGGAATTCACAAACACAGATAAATGTGGAGGATTGCTTCAGGAAGGGTTTTTGTCTAAGTTTAATAGAACTTCCATTAGTTTTCCTATAGAAATCCTAGTAATATTGTTCTTTATGAATCTTAAACAATAAGTGTGACACGGCTTATTAAGTCACGTATTTACTCTAGTCGCACATCTTTTTTTTTGCTATAAAAAGCAGGCTTCTGGTTAAGTTAGTTTTAGGGGCAGCAGGGAAATTTTGGTGTCAAAAATCCCTCTTTCTTGCCTCCGAGTGGTGCAGCTGATTGGCCGAGCTCTCTCAGAGGGGAGGGATGAGAGGTACTTAGTGCTAGAGAGGTAGCGAGCAGTTTGAGAAGATGCGGTCGTATGGCGTCACGAGGTTCGTAGGACACACGCGATAGTCTTCGGCCCTCTCGACTGGGTGGTACTGTAGTAGTAGCTTAATGTGTGAGCGCCCTAGTGCCGGGGAGGAATTGGATATGACTAAATTAGGGAGAAAATCGTTCAGTTAAAATTCTGAAAATAGGATTTTAACACTAGGCACTTTTCGTAAATTAACTCACACTGGCCATATCTCAGCATCCGGACATGATACAGTAATAACCTTGGCGTCACAATGGAGCTTATTAAAGCAGGAATCTGAAAATATGCACAACTCAAATCACACAAAATGTGACTTAATACCTGATTTGATGTAACAGGTTACATGTCAAACCCACCTGACATCACAATGATATCGGTGCACAGACAGCAGTAAAACTAGCTCTTTGCATTTTTTTATACGTAATAAAATGTGACTTCACTCGGTGCATAGCTTTTGTGTTGAAAAAGGGTGTTTTAACAGAATTGTTTAGATTAGTTTAGATTTATAACTCAATTCCGTTGATTTTAACCCAATTTAAAAAACACTACTGTGACATCATCTTTAAGCAAATATAAACAAGACAGCTGTCTTGTCTTACGCATTGATTAATATCGTGTTAAGATTTTATGTGGATCTTGTTTATATTGTATGTTTAGTCATTTTAAGATGCCAGCTGTATATACAGTACATGATCATATTTTGAGAATCCATGCTTTTCCTGAAAGCACTAGCAAACATTCATAAGTTCTAAGCAGAATGGATTGCAGCATTTGTTCCTGTAACATCTACAGTATTGTATAACAGCTACAAACAGTTGTTCTCCAGCTTCCCTTTTTTCCGCTCTTGAATTTAATAAGAGAAAAAAGTGCAGCTTGTTAGTGAGAAGCACAAAGCCTTAAGTCCTGTGTCTTGAACAATTGCATGAACTCTGACTGCTGCAAAGCATCAATACTGGAGGGCTTCTTCCAAAAAAAACAAACAAAAAAAGCTAGCTGAACATCTTGTTAAAAAAAAAAAAAAAAAACTACAGAATTATTGATTTGATTTTTTATGTGAAACTTCAACATCATATGTCCTTGCATAAGTTATCAATATTTAAATTTTTGATCATTTAGTCCCTCTGTCTAGGGTTGTTAAATTATTTAGTTTTCTTAATTAATTTAACATGATATGAGTCCGGGTTGATTCCCGCTTTGGGGTACAGGTATGTGTGCATGGAGTTTGCATGTTCTCCAATGATTCTGGTACACCAGTTTCCTCCCACGGTCCAAAGGCATGCAGCTTAATCAAATTGCCCATAGTGTGTAAATAAGTATTTATGTATGTGTGTGTGCCTTGTGATGCATTGGTTGTACCACGCGTCATACCCTAAGTCTCCTGGGATAGGCTCCAGAACCCATTCCCCCGTCACCCCCCCCCCCCCCCGAACCCCGCCCTGCAACCCTGTACACAAGATTAAGCGGTATAGATGGTGAGTGAATGAGTGACCTGTGATATGAGCTATGCAAACGTTTTTTTTCCCTATCTTTTAATGCATTCACATCATATCATAATTATGGTAATCATGAGATGATTGCTCACTGCTGTTCATCTTATATTTATAAAGTAGCTATTCTCACCATAATAATAAGAGTTCAGTCCTTAAATTATACCTCTACCTACGTTCACTGCAGACGGCGTTGTCATTTTTGCGTTGGAGTTTGCTTGTTACACTGTCTGATCCTTTTAGATAATTCCTAGCTTCCAAATGGTGTAAGACTGATATGATGCGATGTCTGTCAGTGTGTGTGGGACTCACTGAATCATGTCCTCCTCCTTCTCCACTTTTGCAAACGTGGCCACTTTGTTCTTCAGGAGATACAGGTGCCCAGGTCCTCCCTAAGAGTTTATAAAGGGGTGATGTAGTTAGGCACGGTTTACAGACATGCACGCACTTCTTCGTTAGTTGACAATGCACGCACGCACGACAACACAGACTTCTCACCTGACAAAAGATAAGCATGTTCCAAATTTTGCAGCCTTTTCTGTAGGCGGTAAGTTTCTTTTCAATCTCCTCTAGATTTCCAAGGAGTGAGATGAGGACAGAGAAGAACAGAAAAGCAGAGACGAAGCAAGGCGAAGCAAGGCGAAGACAAAAAGAGGGAGAAAAGGGAGAGATATATGGAGACATAGAGAATGATTTAGTCGACAACAGGTGATAATCGAAAGAGCTTCTGGTAAAGTAAAGATAATACAGCTGATAAACGGGTCACGATTTAAAACACTCACCCAGTATATCATCAAAAGTCGCATGCTCGTGGTCCTACACAGACAAACACAAGAGCATTTCAGATGAGAACATTACCACTTAGTGTGCATTATTGTTTTTAAAAAACCTGAAACCTCATTATGTGTGCTTTATTCAAAAGAATCCTCTTCTCACTTCAAGTTCAGTTATGGCAGCCTTGCAAAAATGTCATTTACATCACTAACACAGTCCAAAAGCAGGGACAAGCACATGAGACCATCAGGGCATTAGCATCTCCAAGCATCTTTCATAACATGCTAGACAAAAGCTGCTTTGATCTGTATGAATAATCGAGTGAAGTGAAAGACTCACGTAGAGAATGGGGATGATGGACGGGTCGTTTCTGCGTATGATGTTGGGTACATACTCCGCCTTCGGAACCTTGGATGAAATCAGCTACGATGAAAAAGTAAAACAAAACATGACAGGCGGATACAAGATCAATCAGTTGGATTGGCTCATGGCAATCAGGCTAAAGAGGCTCAAGAGGCTTGAGTTCAAAGCAAAAGGGCTAGTTGTTTCCAACCAAAGGAGGCATGTAAAATATCAATAACTATAATTATACTCAATATCATCTTATTCTGTGAATAGCTGTATTCATTTTATATGAGGAGAGTTCAAGTCTCACCGGGACATTTGATGAAATTTCTCATGAATGAAGGCGTAATATAACTGATTTTGCGACCCCATTTTAATATAAATGGACCACAATGGACGTTCGAGTCAAACCAGGACTTGATTGTGCATTTGATTGTATTTTACAGAACACTTCAATAATAGTAGTCAGTCGTTCAGTGAACATTTAGCAGATGTGTAGAACACCTGATCCTTTTGATGGATGGATAACTTGTCACCAACTTGTGGAAGAGACACATCTGTCTGTGGGAACTGGACACACAAGCATTCACTTGAACTCGTCTGGGAGTTATTGCCACCACCCCCATACAGTCTTGACCTTCCACATGTTTGGTCCATTAAAGGGTTTCCAGAAACGAGAATCTAAACACTTCTTGGGTGAAGCTGAACCATATTTATGAGTCAAATGACTGAGGTATGACTCTGATATAAGACATCACATTACAATGTTTAGCTTATTACTTGAATACTCTGGTAAGTGCTAAAAAAAAAGTAAAGATCAGGTTATTAGTGTGCAAGTAAACCTCCTTACGGTGAAGTCAGTTAGGTGAGATACCGCTAAACTCCATGAGTGTATGTGTGAGCGTGAATGAGTATGACTTGACCATGTGCTCACAATGATTTTGGGAGGAATGAAGTCATCTCCTTCACAGGCCAGCCTCTCCAGCTCTTTCTCCTCTTCCCAGTCCACGTCATCATACTCTCCCTCATCCAGAGTCCCAGAGGACGCCTGCAGATCTCCACCTGAGACAGAGAACCAGAGAAAGCGAGACACAGAGAGACAGAAAGACATAGGTAGAGACAGACAGAATGAGGGTAAAGATAAGAGAACTGTAGCCTGTGATTTCCTGCTGTTTAAAGAAGCAGGTTGCAGTCATTGAAGCCTTCTAGTGCCTGTAAGAATAACAGAAATGACAACAATAACAATAACCGAGTCCACTTCTGTACATAGTGCCTATGTACGAGTGCAGCCCAGAAAACTGGAATTCTCACTCAATCGCTCACTGTCTATACCGCTTTATCCTATATACAGGGGGGCCTGGAGCCTATCCCAGGAGACTTAGGGCACGAGGCAGGGTACACCGTGGACAGGGTGCCAATCCATCGCACACACTATGGGCAATTTGGAAACGCCACTTAGCCTAATCTGCATGTCTTTGGACTGTGGGAGAAAACCGGAGTACCCGGAGGAAACCCATCAACCACGGGGAGAACATGTAAACTCCATGCGCACAGAGGCGGGAATCGAACCTGGCCAGGCATCGAACCCGCAACCTGGAGGTGCAAGCCGACAGTGCTAACCACTACACCACCGTGCCACCAAACTAGAATGCATACAATATTTTAAATCAAACCCTGAAATACCGTAAGGAGAAACTAGCCACATTAGTTTTCAGGCAATATTGAGTTTTATAAAGCATTACACACTTTTATGTAACATTAGTAACATAAAAAAAAATCAGCAAGGCAAACAGCAGACTGATCACCCGTGTCCTATATAATATAGAACACAAAGACAGATGGAGTATGGAGATGAGATGTGAAATTACACACACATACACTCTCATCTCTCACATGCACGCACACATGCACAGATGTGAAAACAGAGAGAGTAACTGTCACAGTGAAGTGACATACACACACACAAATGGCCTGCTACGGGAGTTCGTGCGTGAAAGATAAGACTGTTATGAAGCATGCAAGTCCTGATGCTAGTGCTTGTGTACACACGCTCCTGCACAATTTTGAATTTACACTGCTGGTGTAGGTGAGTGTGTGCACACTCACTGTCTCTGGAGTCGTGAAGCGAGTCTGGCTTGATGGGTGTTGGGTCACTCCAGGAGCGGCTGAAGCTCTTCGCTTTGCGATCTGCGAATGCTAATAATGGAGTGGAGGAGCAGAGCATCACACATGCTGCCATTCACCTCGGACACACAAACACATAGACATCGCACTCATCTCGCTGTCACCAAAACGGCGAGAGTGATGCGCACTGGTAGGTCTTTCTATTGAGCTGTCAAGCGTTTTAAGTGGCTGCTTGGAATTTACATCCAAAGTCTTTGAGACTGGTAAACAACAAGAAGCGCTATTTTTCGTGCAGGGTTGAGTGATTTATTGGTAAAGGCTTTCTGGAATTAACATCAGAGCATTTACCATCTGTCAGGGGAAGAGTATTTTCAAACGCAAATCGGTGCAAGGAGTTTGTTAACTACTTAAGGCACATCATCGGAACTTAAACACAAGGCCAAACAGTACTTTTTCATTATAATTTTTTTTAAAGTCCATAGGAATTTCTCATGCCAGAAAATATCAAGCTACAGCTTTACGATGGAGACACTGAATAAACCTTTTTAGCACAGAAATCTTCACCTTACCCAAGACTACACATGTTAAAATCTGTTTATGTGGAACTATATGAATGGTATTAAAAAAAAATTATAAGTGTATCAATATAAAAGGGGCGTTCAGGTCATACTGGGACAAAAGACTTCATTTACAGTATTAAATTGTGGAATCTGTATATGGCAACTGTACACACGGTTATTCACCAACACAACTTGCACGTTACAAGAACTCGACTGAGAGTTATTGCCACAGCCTCCGTAAAGTCCTGATCTCACTCCATGCCATCTTCACATGTTTGAGCCAGTAAAGGAGTTCCTGGAAAGCCAGCGTTTCAGAAATTAACCAGGTAGCTCCAGCGTACTGAGAAAACGTTCTACCTTGATGATATCCAAGCACTAGTGAAACGCTGAGATAAGTGCATTAGTGTGGCAGGGGATTATATAGAACAATTATGGGAGTTTTTACTCTCATAACTGTGTTCTGTTATTCTGTTCAATCGAAATTCCTGGTTTGACCCGAATACTCTTTAAGTAACAAATATCAATAATATCAATATAGTAATCTTACATAAAGCTAAAATATTGTTTTAAGAAAATCTAAAATCTAAATCTATAATAAAAAATTTTACATGGATGCTGAATTGAAAGACAAATACAAAAGCAAGACTTCAAAGGTAATCTCAGCACACCTACTGTACTGTAAGCACACCACTTTACAATTATGCTGCTCTTTACCACCAAATTACCACCATATGTGCAGTAAATCATACTCAAAAACACAACTAATCTACATGCCACGCCCACCTATCCTTGCACCTTCTTCTTTGTTTGCGTTATGATTGCGAAAATTGGTCTGTTGTCAGGGAAACGACAAACATAAACATAGTGTTAATGCGTGAAAATAAATTCATCTATTTATTTTCAGACTTTGTTTCAAGCAACATGTAATCTGAATGAAAACGATAAAAATGGCCACGATTACTGCAAACACACACACCTACGCACACAAACACACACACACACACACACACACACACCCGGCAAACACATTACTCACTTTGGGCCTTCATCCTCCTGCTGCCCACCATCCGCAGGTGTTTCCGGAAGTTTCTGAAGTGCAGAGGATTCAGTGAGGATGAGAGGGTAGAAGAGACAGATAGGTGAGAGAACAGAAAGAACAGTAACACCAACGCACACAGAGAGAAGACAGAAACAGAGGAAGGTTGATAGATGATTCATTCAGATGTGATCCAGTTACTTATGATAAATGCAGGAGGATGAGTGTTTGAAGTTACAGAACAGATTCGAATCTGAGTTTACATGTGATTTGTTAGTTACTGGAGGAAAGAAAAAAATTGTCCAGTCAGATTTTTATTATACTGTAGGCATGTTAACAAAAGCTGTAGCAACAATGTAAGCGACTTTAGGCAGAAATCTATTAAAGGGATAGTTTGGGCTTTTCAAGTCTGTCTGGAATCAAATCTGATATGCACATAAGTACATTACAATAGGGCTTGAACGTACAGTAATACATTGTACTCACTTTCTGGAAAATGTAAGTTTTTAGACTGGACTACAATTCCAGAAACTGGGTAAGACAATGCTGAAGGTGTACAGTTGCAACCATGGCCATGAATTGCTATATTTGGCATTCCAGATGATTTAGTTTCATTGAGTTCTGCACATAAATGTGTTATTACTTTCTCATCTTTGTTGGCCAGACGTTCCATACTTTTACCCTGAAAGTCCATTAAGTGTTCCTCCATCTCTCAGTGGATAAAAGATTTTCGGAATGTACAGTATGACCTCCATGTTACATACAGACCCTTCTGAACTGGGGAGCTTCTTTACATTTTTCTAGAGACCGTGGAGGCCAGTGGTGACCGTTGTATTTATTTCCATTTGTACAAGCGTAATAGGACCTCTGATCAACTTTCACACACTACGGGCAATTTGGGAACACCAGTTAGCCTAATCTGCATATTATTGGACTGTGGGAGGAAATCGAAGAGAACCCAGAGGAAACCCATCAAGCACAGTGAGAACATGCAAACTCCATGCACACAGATCCGGCCACCCTGCCGCTATATGATGATTGTTCAATAAAAATTATTTGCAAAAAAATGGCTTATATAAAAAAGATCCTAAGCAAATAGTCCTTTGCAGCTGTGATTTTACTTTTTTATTCCTAACTTTGAGCATTAAGATTTTGTTTTCATGCTGACAGAATTCTTGTAAACAACCATAATGCAGAAGGTGGGATTTGTTTGAAAATAATTTCTAATACATCCTAATGTATTAATGCCAGAAAGAAGTGAGTGTTGTCAATTGTACTTTAAAACATTTGAATTTCATTTTAATTTAATTAAATTTTGACCATGGGCATCATTGTCATTAACATTTCTGTAATACAAACCAAGAAAAAAACTCTTTTTTCTATTAAACACATCCTGGTTGTATGTGATTCGGTCCTCAATGCAAAAGTGATCACACATCTACAGACAAAGTCTGACTGACATTCCAACAGCTTAAGCACTGCCAAATGCTTTGGCAATGGAAAGCGGTGATAGATTTACAAAATGCCTTCTTCAGTGCTGAAAGTAAATAAATAGAATTTGGAGAAGGAAAAAAAGCCCACTTCACCAACATGCTGTCTCGGTGGCTATCAATATCACTTCCAAAAATAAGACAAGCCTCATGGGTGTTAAACACTGCAATCAATCACAAAGTTAACCTTGGTCAACTGCTACTGATGGTCCATTCACAATAATGTCCACCCAGTATTTTGTATTTTAAGAAAAACTAATTGATTAGGACAGTGCATCTCAATCTTTCTATTGCCTCATTAAATGGTCAGACAGAAAACACAGCATACCAAATACTTGAGTTATGTACAGCATCTCGTTCATACAAATCATAAAAAAATTGCCCGAGTTCTGCCTTGCATGAATCTTTATAAAAAGTGTTTTTTTTTGTTTGTTTGTTTTTTGTTTTGTTTCAGTGTCCTAAAAAGGCTGTTAAGAGCCATCGACCATCACAGTGACAAATATGCCTTGTCCAAACCTATTATATCTACCATGTCTTGATTTTATGAGTGCTTTCTTTCAATGCTGCCTGGCAGGTGTACATAAATAATGATCAGACAAACACAGATACACTTTCCCTTGTGACTCCTGATCTTAATCAAAAAAAGCTGTTTTCTCTGCTTTCTCTCCCACTCGATCTCCTTGCTATCCATCTCCACTGGTTTTTGTTTTTATCAATACAGCTTTGGTACACAGACAGACCTAGATTTCAGATAACCTTTGTCTGTACACTAGTCCTTTCTCTTGTCTTCTTTTGAAGCAATTCTAAATATACAGTATGTAATGTAAATAAACAGTATTATCAAAGACGTCCGTTTAACTGCAGTGCCAACATTCTCCTGCAATCTCACACTATTCTGATAATGGAATGTGCATGAATACATTAACATTATTAATGTAATAACAGTACATGTTGTGAGAGTGGTGCAAATGGCAAAAAATATTTCTAATCAAGTATGCTAAATATTAATCTATTAATAATAATCAAGAACAGCATTGCGTGATGTGGTGCAGTATGAAGCCAAGTTACAGTAACATTATCCCATCAAGTACTGTATGAAGTGCGTTCAAGTCAAACCAAGACTTTAAATTTCTCATGAATTAAGGCATAAAACTGTTTTTGTTACCCCATTTTAATATCAATGAACTACGATGGGTGTTCAATTCAAACAGGGATTTGGTTTAGTTTTAGGGAGGACTTTAATCATAGTACAATGCTGAGACTCCTAGCCGCAGTAAAATATTTCAATGGTAGAAACATTTTAAAGAAGGCCGTACGTGAATGACAATCCCGGCCAAGGGGGCTCGGAGCCCATTACAGTTGTTCCCGTGAACACTCACATCTGGCTGTTGGAACTGTACAAACAATCATTCAAGAACAACACTTACAGGACATTGAAAAATCTTGGCTGGGAGTTATTGCCACATCTGCCGTAAATTACTTTACTATGAGGACATCTTGAAGACATCTGGGTTGTTAACATTATTAGGGCTTTACTGGGTCCTGAAGACATTCCCAATAGTTCTGTAGGAGAACTGTATGGTCCGGAGGACGTCCTGCTCTCTTATCTGTGCCATCTGTGAATACTGATATAAACTATCCTCCTGATAAAGACGATTAATGAACCCCTTCTAACTGAACAAATTCAAGAATTTAGCTTTCTTATTAATTTCAGCATATGAAAAAAACCCAAATATAAGATTATGAAAATGATTTGTAAACATCCTCATAACTTGAGATGATGTTCTACTGGCAGACATTCTAATGTTGTTTCATTCTAAAAATAAAGGTGTGATGTAAGCAAAATTCTCAGCTAGAAGCATAATAAAATAATACTGCTATGCTGCTTGGCTAATATGAAATTGCAATCACTCCACCGCAGTGTTGCACAGCAGCCTAGCTGTTAGAGTAGCTCATTACTTTTTCCAACTTGAACACTCTCGTGATTTGGTCATCTACTGTATACAGTAGTGACTGAAAACTACAGTGATGTGGAGATTCTCATGTCATCATGCATTTCCTCTCTGTGATCATGTCTATACAGTATAAGGAGGACAAGGTGCCAAAAACACTAAAAACATTGACAGCACTGCTTTTTCTTTTAGTCTGCTGGTGTTACTAATTCCTTCTTTCTTTACCTCTGTTAGAAATCATGATAGGTGATGAGCAGCGCGGATTTTCAACACGTTTCAAAAATAGAAAGCTCCCCAAGAAAGCTTGGTATTTTAAGAAAGAGATTTTAATTATATGCTCTAATGATCTGTCTGTGACTCTGAAACAGTGTGTGTGTTTAAAATAGAGAGATGACTCTAGTCTTTCTGCTTGAGTGTTTCTGACATGTTCATTGTTTGCTACCATGAAGTCTTGAAACAAAGACAGACTTTATTTACACACATTCAGACTATGCCTATTTCAGTTTGTATGCTTCTGTTGGTATCTTTTTGCATGTTAAAATAATGCGTTGCTAAAAAAAAAAAAAAAAAAATTTTTAACCCTGTATAAAAACTGAACAAACTCTTTGTGATTTTCTGAACAGCGGTATTAAAGCTTAACTATGTGACCTCTGGTTGTCACTATCCTGGCAGGAGCTGACTCTACCTAAACCCGTTATTTCATAAATGGGCAAATGGGCAGAACAATCAGAGCCTGGCTGTTGTTTGGAACAGCTACACACAAGCTAGCTAGCTTAGCTTTAGCCACTTTAGAATTTTTGATAAGCTAAAGCTAAGCTAGCTAGCTTGTGCTTACCACAGTTACCACAATTTCTGAAAAGCTAAAGCTAAGCTAGCTACTGTAGTTTGTGCCTACTTACCACAGTTACCAAGCTAGCTAGCTTAGCTTTAGCTTATCAAAAATTGTTAGGTGGCTAAAGCTAAGCTAGCTAGCTTGTGGTAACCATGGTAAGTAAGCACAAGCAAGATAGCTTAGCTTTAGTTATCAAAAATGCTAAGGTGGCTAATGTTAATTTATTTGCAACCATTATTTTGAATTTGATTAAACTTCATGAACTGCACTTCATCATTCCAATTAGCTAGTTACCTAAAGTGATGCAGGCCAGACAGCTAGCAGTTTGACACCTGCAGCTGCCACTCAAATCAGTAACACCTCATGTAATTTGTGTAATTTTATGGATTAATATGTTTTTAACTGAAAAGTTACATAAAAATTCACCACATATAATTGTCATGAATGGGAAATGTTGATATGCAGACAAAAAAAAGTATTTTCTGTAGTAAATTTGGGCTTTTTACTATGGAGCTCTATAGTGATTGACTCACTTTTGGAGCCTACTGGTCAGTCAAGGAACTGCAAGGTTTTGTCCCTTCCATGTTTTGTACATACATTATACATTGTTTTTTGTTAATTTTTCAGAAGCGGAGGTTGCCCCTTGGTTAAAATACAAATGTAACAAACAAATATGAATTAAATCCCAGAGTCTTAACCTTAAATGACTGGGTACATTTATATACATAGTCCCATGCATATTTTAAATGTGTCCTGAATTTTTACATTTGCATTTTTATTTCCCTAAAGAAGAATCACTTCATCAACAAGAGATCTGATAGAAGGAGCTTTTTTTGATGTGAACTGCAAAGACCAAAGAGACACACCACATCAATTTATCCCCACTGGCAGGCATTTCAACACAATAACACCTTTTACTATTCTGGACAGTCGTTGTTAAGCTCTGGAAAAGCGTCAGCACTCTCTCCTGGCCTTTAGACACACTGTTAGCGCTCTGCCACTTCACCATGTTTGACATATCTGCAGCACAATCAAAAAAAAAGTCAACTTCACGAGTGACACATGGATGTTCTACGGATAAAAATTTCAACACACTTCTCTGTACCAAAATAGACGCAATAACCAAGCCAAGACCAAGATCTGTAGCTGAAGTGAGAGAGAAGAAATGTTAGTGCCAGCACAAAAACAAAGCAAACTAAGAGTAACTGATTGAGATAACTGAGATTTCTGAAATTACTGGAATTGAGACAAGCTTTATTAAAACCTAAAAAGATAGTGCTGAACCATCATATTCAAAGAAGGAATGTGGTCAAAACAATATATGAATGACAATTATCAGAGATCACTTAAACACTTTGTGAATTTGCATCATTAAAGACTGACAGTATAAATCACAGCTATGTTTAATAGTGAAAGTAAGAGCATTTGATGAGAACTCATTTTATAGGGACTAAACAATGTGTGGCCATAATAAAACGACTTGTTAATCAGACTAATCAGAAAAAAGGTGTCAGGTTTTAATTTGGAGCTATGGAAAAAGGTCATATAGTGTAATGAGTCCAGACTGACCCTATTCCAGGATGATGCGTGTATTAGGGTAAGAAGGGAAGCACATGAAACGATGCATAATGCACACTGTACAAGCCTCTGGAGGCAGTGTTATGATCTGAGGTTACTTCAGTTGATCAGGTCTAGGCTCACCAACGTTATGTGGCAACAAAATAAAGATAGCTGATGACCTGAGATCTGTACTGCATTTTCAGGTTATCACATCTATAGAGTTGTTCTTTCCTGATGGCATGGGTA
>JAQMYL010000014.1:17883137-17894340 GCA_030014365.1 Clarias pachynema | reverse complement strand
AGCAGGAATTAATTCCCATCTTTCTAAATAGAAACGAAATACTGAACATAAATGTCACCTGCTGTTTAGCGATGTTTCTGTTCCAGCTGTTTGATGTCGTAGAGCCCAAGCAGAGAAGGCATAAAGGAAGGGATTCACACAACTATTAATGAACGTCAGAGTTGCAGCAATATTATCTCCTGCTTCTGCAGAAGTAACACAGCAATGATAAGAACACAACATTGTTGATCTGAAATGGAAGCCAAAAAATAAAGAAACTGAAGATGCCACAATTCTGGTCACAGGTTTTGTCATTAGGTTGCTCCTAAACAAAGTTGACTTATGAGTTAACCCCCAGATAAAGGTGAAATTAGAAATGAGCTATTATAGGGAATTCACAAATCTCCCAAATTAAAGTAACCACTTTTTCAACGTTATTCCAACAGCATTGCTTGCACTGAAGCCTCCCTTTCCTGTCCAAGGCTAAAGTACGCTGTACAAGAGCATAGGATGATAACATTCCATTTAAAATCCACATCCCACTCAGAAGAATCTTCTTTCCTTTTCTGCCAAGCTTCTTCCATTTCTCAGGATGTAGCACATGCAAGTATCTCTGGACACTCATTAATATTACACACAGTATGCTACAGTACAGGCTTAAGTACACCAAATAGGAGAGAAGTTTACACAGGATCAAGCCAAAGGCCCAGCCATGCAGAAGAGACCAAATCCAAACCGGCAGAGAAAGCAGAGATAGTAGATCGGATACGGCCAGGCTTAGCATCAGTCTCGGAGTGAAACCGCCTTCCTTTAGCCATCCAGCAAGATGCACCACTACAGTGATATTACCAGGGACTCCTGAAGTGAATTCCAATTTTTTACCCTAATGTGACACTGTGATTTGATTTTATGGCTGTCTGAATGCAGAAATCTGATGTTTTTCAGATTGGTTCTGAGTCACTTTTGTATGTGGTCCTAGATGAGATACATATTCGATGTGGGGTCATGGGACATACGAGAAAATAGGTTGAATCACTAAGCATGTCAAAAGCCAGTCAGATCAACCCAGCTGTAGGGTAATCATAATAAAGACAACGAAGGACGGTCGCATTGTTCACCAGTAAATGTAGACATTTTAATGTGGACACAATGCTTAACGCATCCTTCACCATTAATATGTAATGTTTAGCTCTGGGTCAGAGTTGTATCGAATCTTTAACGATTCGGGTTAATTTGATTAACTGAAACAAAATTTATAATGTACACTTTATCGACTACCCGTCCAGCATTTAGCACAATTTAGTGTATCTTACCAGTTCTGCTTATCACACGGCCAACGATGATAACACAAAATATAGCATTTAGCAATTATGAGCAATGTAACAAGATCTGGGCAAATGTTTAGACTTTAAAATACATGACCAAGACATAAAGGAACGTGAATTTATTTGACTAATCTACGATAGCGATCCGTTTAGCGCCCGCGGGGACGGAAGCCCAAGCTGCTTGGAAGATGTTGTAGGTTGCAGTCCTGATGTTTTCCTTCTCTTTTTTGAACTCTTTCTACTTAGAGTTTTTGTCCCTTCGGGGTCAGTCCGTCCCACGTGTGATTGGTCCAATCGGATGTGGTTGCGGGGCTTAGCCACGCCGAAACACTGGGCTAATTTATGCACAAAAGGAGGAACCACGCCTTACGTGGTTCCTCCTTTTGTGCATAAATTAGCCCAGTGTTTCGGCTGTCACGTGTGACCCATCCGGTTGGAGTTTTTAATACCTTTTATAAAGTAATTTTGCATGAGCTCAGTTCATGCTACCAATTTCCCATGTTCACCAACATTCTTGGAATAAAGCCAGCTTTATATATATATATATATATAATTATTGCCCACCCTGTGTACTTAAGTGATGATTTTCAAAATTGGCATTCAATTAGTTAATTAAATAACAATAAAGAATATTAATCTGTTCATTAATCTGCTTCTGTTAGTCATGACTGGGACCGGTACGTTATGTTCGCTCCGCATCTCCCCAGAGCGGCAAAGCGTTTAAACAGACATGCTAGGATGGAGAGAAAGTGGCCAGGTGGAGCAGAAAGGGCATGCAAGGAGAAAGCACTTCAAGAAGAAGCAGTGAAATGTTGCACAATTTCAGATTTATTCAGGTGCATTCAGATTCATCTGTAAATGACTGTAGTTTTTTGTTTGAAACTGAAAACATAAGAAACTGATTATTTTTTAAATAATATTTTTAATATTATTTTTTCCAGAGCTGTATAGAGAGAAAAAAATAAGGCTGTCTGTGGTTTCAAATTTTTTGGGAGGGTGCATGGTACTGTATGGCCTGGATTGATGTGGGATTTCCCAGCCTGAAATTGTGTCCCAGTCCGGCCCTGAAATCAGGGATCAATTTCACTGGCCAGGGCTTGAAGCAGAGATGAAAAACTTCTGCCAACAATGCCCCGAATGCCAGAAGATGGCCCCTGCCCTATCGATTCTTCAGCCCATTATCAACATCAGATTTGAGTGTATCAGAATAGATCTGGTAAGCCTGCTTTCAAAATCATTGAAAGGCCATGGGTACATTCGAGTCATGGTTGATTATGCTCCCCAGAATTCAGTGGCTGTTCCTCCTCATAAAGTGACATTGAGGAACATTGCCAAAAAGCTAGTTCCTCTCTTTAGTTGTGTGGTCATGTCAAAGAAGCTCCCCATTGACCAAATTACTCCTTTTATGGCCAAACTCTTGACAGATGTCTGCCACCTGCTGCAGATTAAACAAATATTTACTTACGTCTACAAAACAACAGCCTGGTGAAGGGTTTTAATCAGCCACTCAAAAGGATGCTACAGTGAGTAACTGACAAGCAAGGATGAAACTGGGACCAACTACTTCCCTATGCCCTTTTCCGAATATGAGAGATGCCACAAGCCTTCACTGGGTTTACTCCTCTTGAGCTGCTGTTCAGAATCAGCGTGCAGTCTGTTGGACGTAAAAAAAAAAAAAGAAGATAGCCCTCTCCGTAGTGTAGTGAAGTATGTACTGTACATGTAGTATGTACAGTATGTGAAGTATGTAGTGAATTAGCTATATACTGTACTTCTTATAAGTGTTACAGTCTAATACGGTGTCTGTGTTCTACAGTGCTCACTGTAAGCATACAGATGTGGCCATTAAGAATGCACGTGTTTTCCCGCCAGATGCCGCAATTCGGCGCGCGGCGTGCCGCGACTTGCCGCAAGCAACATTCGTGAATTTAAATAAATGTTTTGTGCTTCACTGAATATCCGCCAGATGGCGCATGGAAGGACTTTATCTAAAAGCCGGACCAAGTACAATGAAGAATTGTGTATAATTAGTTAGCCTAAAACAATATTGTTTCCAGTGCTGAAGCAAACATGAATTTGATATGAAATTATATTTCATAATGAACGTGTGTATATGTGCTTCATATTATTTTCATCACATAATGATGAAATGAGATGCCCAAATTCATGCTTTAAAAATTTCTTATATAGTTTTTGTAATGTCTTAACAGGGACAAAACAATGAAAGACATGGCAATGCCTCGGTTTAAATGGGAGTGATATTAATTTAATTTCCTGATAGTAGGCTATCTGATAGTGTTAAATTTGCGAATGTCCTGATTCGTGAATATGCAAACATATCTTATTTAAAATGTAAAAATGTGTCGCCATCATCAGAAGACATGAATGAACAATATACAGTTCCGGAAGTGGGCTCGTATTCCAAAACACTCGTAAACCAAATTTTATTTTCCCATAGGAAATAATGGAAACCCAAATTATTCGTTCTACAGCCCAAAAAAATAAATACATAAAAATAATTAACACAAAATATAAAGTAAAAATATACTTTTGTCACTGCGGAACCTGTCGTTGCACATTGGTTACATGATTAGAGAGTTTTGAAAAGTGATTATTACAGTACAAAAACCTATTTTCATCACTGTTCATACAAGGATAAAAAGGGGTAATGGTCTGCTCTACATGTTCTCTGTGGCTGTGATGTAACCATGTAATATTGAATGTGATACCCTTTAATGGAGACAATACCAAGGGGCCAACCAAACTTTCAGCCATCCTGGACAACGTAACATGATAATCCTTTTCTACCAAAACACATATGAATAAGATATCTCTTTGCAGGCAATATTCTCTTCTTGCAATAACTACTTCTTGTTCTTAGCTGACAGAAGTGGCACCAGGTGTGGCCTTCCGCTGCTGTAGCCTATATGCTTCAAGGCTTGACATGTTCAGAGATGCTCTTTGGGATGAGAGATGATAAAGAGATGTTATTTGAGTTGCTGTTGCCTACCTATTAGCCAAGAGAACTGCAGATCACTGGATATTTTCTTTTTTTTTTCCAGGCCATTCTCTGTAAATCCTGTAAATCAGTCGGTTAACAGTTTCAAAAATTATTCAAACCAGCCCATGGTTGGCACCAACAAGCATTATATGTTCAAAGTAATTTATATTACCTTTCTTCCAAATTCTTTACCATGTTTACATGTCTAAATAAACTGAGTTGCTGCGATGTGAATAGCTGATTAGATAATCGCATTAAAGAGTAGTTGAGGTGAGGTGTCCCATGAGGGTGGGTGTGTTTAAATATAAGTCTTTGATTTAAAAAAGAACAGAATTGCATTCTTACACACTCTGTATCAGTATCATCATTTCTTTCTTGGCTATTTACCAGTTTAGTTTTTTTAGTGGGTGTGTTTCTTTTCTGCCTTAGAAAACAGTGCTGGCATCTGTCTCTATTCTTAATAGTTTGAGACATTCTAATCTTTCAAGCTTCAAAATTAATCAGTGTTATATTGCAGAATCTACACTATAGTAGTTGAAGGCAGACACAGGAGTTGTAACTGGATGCATGAGCCTTCTCTTGTAAAGAATCATGGTCACCCCTTCATGGCAATAGTATTCTCTAATGGAAGTGTCTCTTTCAGCAGGATAATGTGCCCTGCCACAGGGAAAAAGATTCAGAAATGATCCGAGGAACATGACAAAGAGATCAAAGTGTTGACTTGGCCTCCAATGTCACCAGATCTCAATTTCATCAAGCATCTGTGGGTGATGTGATGGAACCAGAAAAATGGCTAGATGACTTGGTCAGAGCATCTCCAGATCAGCAGGTCCTGTCGTGTGTTCCCAGTATCCAGTGGTCAGTACCCTCAAAAGTGGCCTAAGGAGGTATAACTGGTCAAGGGGTGACAGGGTCATGGATAGCCAAGAATCTTGTGCATGGGGAGTAAGACTAGCAAGTCTTATCTCAAATGGAATCTGGACCATCACTGTAAAAAGAAAAAAGCTAAACAGCAATGTGAAATATTTTGTTTGTTTTGATTGTTTTTTTTTTTATGAAAACAAGTTGGCCTAACAATACCCCAACAATTAAAACACACAAATATTACTTAAAATTTTTTTTTTATTCTTTCCAAACTAGTCAAAGTTAAAACAGTTATCTGCATAAAACAGGAGAATACAGGTTCTATTTTGCTTAAAGGTGTAAAGGTTAACCCCTAGAGGGCGCCAAAATGCCCAGACTATTTGTGTTTTCTGTTGTAGTTGCTTTTTGAGTTGAAACTTCATGTCCCAGACTGCACCTCGGTCAGATGATCGGAGCACTCACCTGAACCGAGGTGACTCATTAGTTAATTAGTATAAATACCCTGTTTAAGTTCAGTGTCTTTGTCTAGCATTTGTGATGGTTGTTGTTGTTATGGTTATTAGTATGGTGATTGTGTTTAATGTAAAATTTCAGTTGTGCTCAAGTTCCTAGTGTTTTGTTTCAGTTTTTGTCTATAGTTTTCATTAAAAGAACATTAAAACCGTCACTTTTGCCTCTGCATCTATGCCACGCAAGCACAAGACCCGTGAACGTGACAGAAGGCTAGATCTTTATAGTGGCATAGCGGAGGTCTCTCCCCTGGATGTTTTTTTTGGGGGGGGAGCAGTAATGATAGCGCCGGAGCGAACGGACTTTGAGAGCGGTCAGTTATCCGTCTGGTGCGACGACGAGGAGCACAGGAGAGAGAGAGTAAGAAGTGAGCGAGGGGCGCAGCAGAGCTGGGAAGGCTGCCGGCTCGCTATTCAACGGACACCATTTAAGAAGGACGCAGCTGGGGGAGACTAAATTCCCCGCACCGACCAAAAGGTACGGGCCTGGAGAGTCAGGTACAGCGGTGACGAGGGAGAAGAAGACCCCCAGGCTGAGCGGCAATTGAAGGAGGAAGGAACCAGGAATCTCTACAGGTTATGGGCAGAAGAAAATGAGGAGCGCATTCAAAGCCTGCGGGAGCAGGTAGAACAGCTCCAAAACCTGTCCAGCTTCACGAGAGCCACGCAGCAGGTTCGGAGTTTCACGAGAGCCACGCAGCAGACTCAGCCCTTCATGAGAGCCACACAGCAGGCTCTGATCTCCTTCCTCCTCCTCCGTTCGACTGTGCGGAAGTCGCGTTTCCTCCTCTGCTCGACAGCGAGGACGTCATGCTTCCTCCTCCGCCGCCACTGCTCGAGAGCGAGGACGTCACGCTTCCTCCTCCTCCGCCTCTACTCGATAGCGAGGATGTCACGCTTCCTCCTCCTCAGCTCGAGAACGAGGACGTCGCACTTCCTCCTCCTCCGCATCTGCTCGACAGCGAGGACGTCGTGCTTCCTCCTCCTCCGCTCGACAGCGAGGACGTCACACTTGCTCCTCCTCCCCTCCGCCTCTGCTTGACATTGAGGACGTCGCGCTTCCTCCTCCTCCGCCTCTGCTGGTCAGTAAAAGTCATTGATACTGTAGGTATTCTACTGGTTATGCTATGGTTATTAGTCTCTTATTGATTATTTTACATTACAATATCATAATCATTTTTAAAAACTAGAAAATATTTGACTTTAAGACTTTTTTCCCCAGTGTGTCAGACACAAAAAAGTCCAACAAGAGTTGGCAACAAGAGTTTCTCAAAATAACAATGTAAGTGTAATAAAAATTATTTGGATGGCTTCATAGGTGTCTGTCCAGTCCTTTTGGAATTCAATGTTCAGATCACAGATCTGAACATTGAATTATGTGATCATAATGTCATGTGATCACATAATTATAAAATCACATGACTGCATCTCAGGGAAGGTAAACTGCTGGCTCAACTTGATTTTTTTTTAGTTCATTCTGTCTGTGTCTCCAAAGTGTTCAAGAACACAATGTTACCTGTTGTCTCAACAAATTCCACTGAAAGTCGTCCAATCATAGAATATTAATTAATTCAACATTTATCTAGTTGGAGTTTTTAAAGTGTTGGAGCAATGGAAGAAAGTGGCTAGGTCTAATGATTCAAACTTTTACATCATATATTACTAAATGGAATAAAAAGTAGGTGTGTGAAGGTGATACTACTCTAAAGGGTTCTTTCATTTTAAAGTTACCCAGAAAGGGGAAATGTGACAGTCTGTGGTTTTCATGCCAGAAAATGCATGCCTTCCTTATGAGAAATAAAGCCATAGTGACAAAGGTGGCATTTTAAAAGGACAGTAAACATTTATTTGTATGTGGTAGTTCTGGATGGTCTTTACACATCAAAACCAAAGAATTTCACTTTCTATCAAAGCTGAATAAAGTCATTCATCTAAAATGAACACACCATTAAAAGTACAGGTAGGGAAGACTATGAAAGTTTGTTTAATAACTAGTAAATTCTACTTGAGCAAGAAATAACCTGCACCACACATTTTTTAAAAATTTTGTAGGTTATTTACAATAAAACTATAAAACTGTTGAAAACCAGCTTTTTTCATTGAACATTATTCATTATTATTACTGTATTGTCATGTCACAAAATGACCTATTCAACAACAACAACAAAAAACACAAATAAAAGTTAATTGATAACAGGCAGGAGTAATAAGCAGAATTTAATTTAGGTTCATATTCATATGCTGTAAAAAAAAATTTTTTTAAAGAACTTCCCCAAAATCCCCAAACTTTAAAATCCATAAACTTTAAACCTCATTTCTTCCATCTAATGAGATGTACCACTACTGCTGTGTCAGCACAGACTTTCAGTAGACCCTCAGTAGAAACACATTAATTCCAACCAGGTGCTGCATGGTTAGATGCTGTGTAGATTAAGTTCTCAATTGTAAGTAGGCAGAAATGTCGGTGTCTGTGTTTTTCAATGTATAGAAAATTTTTAATTCATGGCATCATAGATCCATTTCAGAAAGTTTGAAATAAAAATCTAGCACAAATCTAGCTTTTGTATTTGATAATTCAAGAACATATTATTTAGAAAGATCAACTGATGAACAGTTTTCGTCATGAGAGTGTCACAGAATGATATTTCTTCATTTATTTTTATTTTTTGTCCAGTCTCCAAACAAAATGCTTGATGAAAGATTACAAGAGTAGGTTATAACTAAATAAGTAGGTTTAGATCCATATTAATAAGCTTTACCACGTCACTGACTTTCATGAAAAATCCATAAACTCTCTCAAACCTGGTTTCATGAAGTATTTTCTGTTCCAGCTGTTTGATGTCGTAGAGCCCGAGCAGAGAAGGCATAAAGGAAGGGATTCACACAACTATTAATGAAAGTCAGAGCTGCAGCAATATTATCTCCTGCTTCTGCAGATTTTAACAGATCATCATTTTCAAGTAACACAGCAATGATGAGCACAACATTGTTGATGTGAAATGGAATCCAAAAAATAAAGAAACATGCCACAATTCTGGTCACAAGTTTTGTCATTAGGTTGCTCCTAAACAAAGTTGAGTTATGAACTCCCCGATAAAGGTGAAAGTAGAAATACGCTATTATAGAGAATGAAACCACAAATATTACAATCTCCCAAATTAAAGTAGCCACTTTTTCAATGTTATTCCAATAGCATCTTTTGCACTGAAGCCATCCTTTCCTGTCCAAGGCCAAAGTCCGCTGTACAAGAGCATAGGATGATAATACTCCACTTAGGATCCACATCCCACTCAGAAGGATCTTCTTTCCTTTTCTGCCAAGCTTGTTCCATTTCTCAGGATACAGCACTTGCATGTATCGCTGAACACTCATCAATATTATGCACAGTATGCTACAGTACAGGCTTAAGTACACCAAATAGGAGAGAAACTTACAAAGGAACAAGCCAAAGACCCATCCATGCAGAAGAGACCAAATCCAAACTGGCAGAGAAAGCAGAGTGAGTAGATCGGATATGGCCAGGCTTAGCATCAGTCTTGGGGTAAAACTACCTCCCTTCAGCCATCCAGCAAGACGTACCACTACAACGATATTACCGGGGACTCCCAGTATAAAGGAAATTGCCAGCACACTACTGGCAATCAGGTTTTCAGATGAGACAGGAGCGTTGAGCGAGCTGTTCGATGAGTTGAATTGAGGCATTGTTAGATGCAGCATTGTGGTTGGGAGTAAACTTACCTAATAAAGGAAGCAGAAGTTCAGCTTTTTGTGGTTTCAGATGTCGATAAAAATAGCATTTATGATGTCAAAGAAGTTCTGAACTCACAAGTAAAAATGAGAAGCTGTCCAGCAAAATATTTTACTGTTCTGAATGCATAGGTTTTCACATCATCAAATACTAAATATTTATATTAGGTTAAATTAGTTTCAAAATCTACCTGAAATCATTAAAGGATTAAAGCTAAAATGGCAGTAAGTTATAGGCTATGGTCAAATTACAGTACCAACCTGAATTCCAATATTTTACCCTAATGTGACCCTGTGATCTAATATGTTATGCCTATCTGAATGCAAAAATGTTATGTTTTTCAGATCGGATCTTAGTCACTTTTGTATATGGTCCTAGATCAGATACATATGCGATATACGATCATGGGATCAACAGGTGTTACCTAATATGCGACCTTATATGTTGGTGCCTCTCCTTCTAGGAAGAGACTGGCTCTGGCTGCTGCCAAGGTGGAGGGGCATTAAGAAAAAGAGAAAGGCCATGCAGAGACAACACTGGCAGACCTCTCCACAACTGGCATGGCTCTCCCAGACCGCAGATAATGGTACAGATGCAGAGGATGAACATGAGGCAAACTTTCCCTCTCATCTCCCTTTTCCGCCCAGATCCTGGGAGCAGATGCTCTCTTGAAGCATTGATGAAATCAGGTGCGAGAAATAGAGGAATTCGACAGCTGCACCAGGCATCATACTTTTTCATAAAGGATGGGCTCCTTTACTACCACACTAAATGGAGAGGAGGGCTATAAGACCTGCTGGTAGTTCATCAGGGAAAAGTGCAGGCTGTAATGCATCTAGCCCACTCAAGGGTAAAAGTACAGATTTTATTTATCAAACGTAGTGGAGTAAAAGTTGCAAGAAATATAGATAATGAAGTAAGGTGTAGATAAGTGAAAATTCTACTTAAGCACAGTAGCAAAGTATTTGTAGTTCATTACATTACAACACTGCTTACACATATTCTTGAGGTAATGTAAAATAATTTCTCCTTTGATAATAACTGATAATATTAAAATAAAACCCTGATAAAATTATATCTGAAGGATGGAGTAGAAATAATCAACTCTTGTATAGATACAATACAGAGAATCTGTTAGACAATCTGTTGGAACATTGGGGGAAAAAACAATAATTTCTCTTTACCTGCATTTATTATTTTTTTTAAATGCTTAGATATTTATGCAAACACATAGAAATTGGAACTAAGTTATGGTACCACACAGGAAATTATAGTTTCATGTTAATTATTACAAGGGAAAAGAGAAGGTGTTCATTATAGAGCTGAATGAATACACAAAGCGTGTCCTGTGGTTAGTTGTGCAGATAAACACATTGCTTACAATGTCACAATGTCAAAAGTTACTGTGACAAAATTAGCTAAAAAAAGGATGCAACTTTAATATTCTATTAAAATTGCAAAAATTATATTACCAATGTTTTGCAATAACAATAAGCAGAATAACAAGTAATTATTTGTATAATCTCCAACAAGTCACTGACTTTCAGCAAGAAACAGCATCATGGGGGAACTAAGTATTTTCTGTTCCATCCCTTTCCTGTTGAACAGAGAAGGCATACAGGAACAGGTTCACACAACTGTTAATGAAAGCGTCTCGGGTTACTTTGCTGTAACCCTGTTCCCTGAAAAAGCGGGAACGAGATGCTGCGTGAAAATGCTATGGGAACATCTTTCTGTGTTGCCGGTTGTGAAGCATGTGTGTATCAAACACGCCAAA